>JAJIZL010052195.1:0-15385 GCA_023969395.1 Amblyomma maculatum
TGCTTTCTTGCTCGAGTAGTGGATGAAATTCTTCGGTACTGCTCCATGAAGCACTATTTTACCACCGCTTACCATCCACAAACGAACCGCCTGACCGGACGCCTCAAAAGCACGCTCACGGACATGCTGTCAGTGTATGTCTCGGATGATCACCGTGCCTGGGATGTTACTTGACGTTTGTAACGTTTGCGTACAGTTCCTCCCGTCATGACACAATGGGCTACTCACCCTTTTATCTTCTATAGAGTCGCGACCCTCCCCTTCCTTCTGACAGCGTGCTGCCTCACACCGCTAACGCCAGTTGCTATGTTCCTGACGCCATCCCCTGAGCTGACGCCGCCCGTATTATTGCTCGCTGCCGACTGGCCTCCTCCCAAAATTCTCAAAAACGGCGCCATCATTCTCGCCACGGGATGTCCAATACTCTCCGGACTCTCTCGTCTTGCTCTGGACTCCCGCCCGTAAAGTTGGGCTGTGTGAGAAGCCTTTGCCACGCTACGCAGGACCCTACCGTGTTTTACGGCCAGTCACTCCTGTGACATAGGAGATCGCCCCTGTACATCCACTGTCCATCCACTGTAAGCCTCTATGCCACGCACCGAGATTGGTCATGTCGCCCGAATGTGACATATATGCCATGCGTCGCTGGACGTTCAAGAAGACAACGATGAGTAACAGCGATACAGAAGAAGACAAAGCGGTAGCAATGGGTAATGCTAGAAGAAGGTTCCGTCAAATTAGAGAACAACCACAAAAACAACGACGCTGCGGCGCTTCTGTATTTTGTGTGCTAATTCATCTTGGAATAACCTTCGTACATTAACCTTGCCAGGTATCAATATAACAAATCATGGTTTTTAAATACGCTTTCCTGTCCATAGAGCAAGAAAGCTTGTTCCGTATCGTCGATTGGACTAGGATAACACCACTAATAAAAGGAGAAAATATCCTCCAGGCCAGTTCGCAGATAAAGATGCAGAGACACCACTCATCATTCTGAGGGGGAAAACACAAAATATCACTGCAATTAAAATTAGAGAGATTTTAGCTTGCCGGAGACATACTGACGTAAATGTATACCGGTTTGCCGGACCCCTCCTGCTCACGCGAATTGACAGCGGTGAGTGTAATCGCGGTCAATGCACCTGCGTTGGTAACACGGCTACGTCTACGTCAGTACGTCTTCGGCAAGCTAAATCTTTCTATTAGATGGCCTTTGACGCTGCGGAGTGAAGTGAATAAATGTAGCGCTACCCTTCGCATGCTTCTCAAATGAGCGATTGCGGCATTCTTGCGCAACCTTCCACAACATAGCAACACCTTGCGATGGGCGCTCCCCTTCGACGCGACCGTCAGCCGTAAAGCAGTTGAACGATTGCTGAACGTCGCACTAGAAAACTGTCAGCGTGATAAGCTCTAGCCCGGCAGTGAGGGAAACCTTCTGCGTCACGCGAGGAACCCTCGCAGCGAGCGCGCAGCGCTAGGGAGCCTACATGTTTCGCCGCCGAAACATTTAGGCTCCCTACGTAGCGCGAGATAGCTGCTCCGCGGTGCAGCCGACCAGCCGCTCCGGCCGTCGAAGCCGTGGTCTCCCCACTTTTGCGCACGATAGTACTCAAATTGCTTCTTTTCTGCGAGGTGAGGGAAGCTACCCTGCCTCGCATGTAGTTTATGTAAGTCGTTTTAGAGTCGGTAAGCACACATGTTGAGTGGTGTACATTGCAGCTAACGCAATGGCTGTTACTCCATTTATATGATGTCTATATTTCTAGTCATTAGCCCTGCTATAGCTTTTGGTTTGGTTTGGTTTGTGGGGTTTAACATCCCAAAGCGACTCAGGCTATGAGAGACGCCGTAGTGGAGAACTCCGGAAATTTCGACCACCTGGGGTTCTTTACTGTGCGCTGACATCGCACAGCACACGCGCACCTTGCTTTTCGCCTCCATTGAAAAGCAGCCGCCGAGGCCGTGATTCGATCCCGCGTCCTTGGGAACAGTAGTCGAGTGCTGTAACCACTGCTATGACTTCTATTGACAGTGTTGCGATGCCCTTGCAGAGACAAAATAATTCAAGAAGAAAGTTGCCTAGTCGGAGTAATACACCAGTCACATGGTCATTTTCAAAGGCGATTGAGTCGACAGCCTTCGAGATTTTCAATCGCGATCAAACTCGAAGAAGTTGTACCGGTGCTACACGGAAAAACTGAAAGGCTATTGAAATAGTTCTGGTGTTTGGCGCCAAACTTTTATGGCGCCCCTATTTTTGCTTTCGGTTTTGCTTAAAGAACTAAAATCTCTCTATAAATGCAAAATAAAATATAACTGTCATCTTTTTTTTTGGTAACTAGAGGTGTTTAGTTGTTATTCAAGGACAATCTTTTTTTTTAACGCGTTGACGTTCATACGGGCGTGCGTTTCATTGTGTTCGATTTTCTCAGCAACGACTGTTACAGTGGTAGAGAGCACATAAATAATGCGGCTTAAAAAAAGAGCGATGTTATTTAAAAATTATTATGTATAATAATATTTTACCGCGTAAATAAAGATATAAAATAATAATGCTGCTTCGCGTCTTTGTATTGCAAACGTGCCTTGCACGTGTGTCCTCGAGTCAACACTAAGAACCTTGCGCGAGGTTCGAAGGCCTTCGAGACCTCGATAGAGTTCTGAGATGTTCCGTTGACTAAATAGCCTGATAGCCAGTTCCCCTTGTACCTCTGCTGTAAATGTTGTAAATATTTGCCTTGTATATAAATTTAACCCAGTGTACTGTGGGGCCAGTTGATCAGAAATAGTTCAGCGAAAAACGTAGCGTTAAGACACGACTAGAGAAACAAGGACAGGACAGAGCTACAGCTGACAACTGAATGGAATCGTACGACAAAAAAAACCTTCCATTCTTAAGGAACAATACGCCTGCGCATACCTACAAAAATTGATAACACTCTTCATTGAAAATCTAAAATATGAAAAAACGGTTAAATCAACAGTTATCGCCCATGACATGAGATGCAACCTTAAGTACGTATTAATTTTTTTTCCATAAGATAAACAGACGGTGTACTAATGCACGTGGCACTACTGCAGTTCGATTGCCGGCGGTGAGAAGATTTTTATGTTTCTTTCGACGTTAGTTTCGAATTGGGGCGATGACATCATTTGATTGATAGCGATAGTGTAACCGAATGAACGCCGACAGTGTAAGCCCTTAAATGATTTCGCCTAAATAATAATAAGCGCATTCACTGCTTTATGACATATTGTCATAATCGCGATGGGGGCCCAAGCATACCGCTTGCCGTGAAGACCACGAAGGAAAAATGCTCAGGGAAACGGATTACGGCTCAGTGTCAGACAAGTGAAATTAGTTGGCTTAGGTGATCTCTGGCGCACAGACACGAAGGTGCGAATAAAAAATAGTGCAAAAAACAGTATAAACTTTCGACTCGGGCCCCACACGCTGGTTCGAGCACTCTCTAAAGTGCGCGCTCCGCACTGTAAAATTTGGCTTCGCGTTAGCTTCGGGTGGCACTGTTCTTTTTTTAAGAAACGGAACGTCCCACTAAGCAACAAAGTCGCGTAGTCGCACAGTCGCCGCATCGAATTCCGGCCGCATTTCATGGGAGGCGAAATACAAAAAAAAAATGCCGTGTGCTCTCTGAACCGGACTGCTATTGCGGCGTGTATTTGGGACGTTATACTCAACACACGCTCAGAACTTCGAAGTACACATTTGGACTATTATAATTATTGATAAATATATAGTTCTGAAGGTAAGAGCAAGTTATGTGAAGGCTTCTGAGTTCCTGTGCGGAAAGCAGGAACTTCGTACCGAGCCCTGCACAAAAATCTTCTTGCACCAACTGTCTGCTTAAGCTGTTCACGTATTTCTTCCCTCAAGCGATAAAGCCTTCCATCATCAGTAGCAACAACGAAAAATCACACTTCTGATGACCTCACTTATTCACGCTATGTCGTTGAGTAATGGCTTGCCCACCGGTATTCCCCTAGCTCGCGGAAGTTAGGTACAAGACACATTTGAATGGAACGAAGAAAACAGCGCTTACAGACGGAGCAGCAGATGAGTACTAAACGCATGCACTAACTCGCAACCAAATGGTTGACCACGAAAGGCTGCAATACGCAGATAAGACACACAAAAAACACATTTGGCGGCGCAATATTGTGAGCAACATTCATACGTTTGGCTATGAAAAAACAGAAATAATTGACTTAGAAATACCGGCTCGTATGGGCATAGAGCCAACGAGGATTTGCTGACAAACTTGTTACCAAATTTGTGAATATGAAATGCTTTGATATCAAGTGTAAAGACTGATCTTTATACTTAGGGATAATTGCTGTCTGGATATAATGGATATAATATTAAAAGTATGGATATAATCGCTAGTGGAGTACCCTTTAGAAAACCTGCTTGATCTTTTGCTTGATTGAAAAATAAGGTTGTACTCCTCCTGCGACCATCATCATCATACAGCTACCCCAAGCAAGGCATTCCACAATACAAGGTTTGGGTGTTGTTTCGGCAAGCGGGCTTTCGCGGTCGCAGTGCTAATGCACAACGTCCGCACCCCCCCCCCCCCCCCCCCCCCCCCCCCTTGGCCGGTCGAAGTCTGACGCGAGCAAGTCTTCTAGTAGCTCACTTCTAGTCTTCCGTTTCCTTCTTTGAAGATCACCATGTTGTGTCCCCATTCTTCAAACAACTCCTGGCCACTTAAGTGGAGTTTCTCTCTCTCCAGGTGTAACCAGAGTTATTTTCTGATTTTGGACTTACCTTCACGGAGGCTCGAAGTATTGTTCGAGAAGGCCGTTTTACAGCAGGCGTCTGATAGTTCACCTCGACAGCGTCAATACAAACTGCTTGCGCCCTTCCTTTGGAAGTGGGTTGAAGGAGCGCACGGTGGGGAATGGGATCCCAGAGAGGCCGAACATATCCCTCAGACGCTGTAGGAGCGCTGCGGCAATTAGTTAGCCAAGAAAGAGGATCTCCGCTTTTTCACAGGCCGAACAGGAGGCACCTAGGTCAATCTGTCCCGATGTCGCAGAGACGCCATCTGTTTGTCCAGATGCCTCTTGCGAACCGTCACATCAGAAAAGCTGGGCGCGCACCGAGGAAATGGGTGGCGAATGTACTCCAACTGGGTCTTTCTGCTCGTAGCATGTAGCTTGATAGGCGGGCAGAGCGGAAGGGTGATCATATACTGATAGCTTTTAAAGGCATGGTTCGTGGGTCAATGTCAGACGATATTCCCTTCAAGGACTTTAAGTAGCTGCGGTGCGCTAAAAAGAGAGGGGTGAGCCTACTTGTGAAATGTTGTAGTGCAGGGTCCTCTCAATGATTGTTTGCAGCCATGTGGACTAGTAGTACAAGGCCATCGTTTTTGTTAGCGGCATATCGCATTCGATGGCTCTGTGTCCAGTCAATGCGCAGAGCCCTCGCTAGAATACCCAAAACGGGAAGCCCAAGCCCACCTCTGAATCTGGGCAGGCAGACGATGGCTCTCTTGACCTTGTCGGGAGCTTCTTGCCTTATAAAAGCGGTATATGTATTTTTAGAGCTGTTTTTTCTTGGCGGGAATGTCGAGGAGTCTGTCCAGAGAACTGAGGGTGGAAATCAGCAATGTCTTGATGATGAGAACTTGGGCAGCGACGGCAACGGTTCACAGATGCAGGCTAACAGCGCTCGTCTGTTTCGCAGCTGGAGATCGGCGCTTTGACATTCCAAGGGAAGACCCGTCGCGTTGCCGGGGAGCCAGGCTTCTCTGCAGCAAGCGTCTGGCGTGCATAGATGTCCTGAAGGCCCCCTGTGGCGTTCCTCAGCCTCTTTCCTGAATAAGCTCGCAGGAAAAATTAATAAAAACTTGAAAGAGTTTATTCCTAGATTAAAAGAAATGAATTAAATACAAATATTAACAAAATTCATTGATTTCACTCAAGGGGAAAAGCAGCTTAAATTTGATATGTTTATTCTATTCTTGGGAGTGCACTTTTAAAGTATTTAGGGGTGACGTTTTTTTCAGATAGGAACTGGCAATCTCATATTAGTATGAGATGTTCGAAGTTACCTTATGTCAGCCACATGCTACTTCAAGCCTGTGAATGCTTTGCCGTAACGGTTCTACTTCTCATATGTGCATAGTTACTTGATCTATTGCGTAGCATCATGGTGCAGTACATGCAAAAGTTACTTAAATCTAATAGCCGCCTGCAATAGAGCGCAGTGAGAGACATTACCTTTTTAAAAAGAACGAGCCCTACAAAGCCACCGTTTCTCCTGATGTGTGTACTTCCGCTTAACTCTGTGCTTTTATTAAGAGCTGTTGATATTGTGCATAACAGCACATGATACCCCCTATCATTAAGCTCATTTACTATACCCGCACTCAGTAGAAGAGCTGCGAAGAATAACTGTTTGAATCTATCTGTTTCCATGAATGCTTACGGTCGAAGGCTGATAAAGTTCCAGGGTGCCCTCATACAGAATTTTATACCCCCCGACGTGAAAACAGTGCGCACTTTTTCTGTGGTCATGAAGCAGTTTTTGTTCAGGAAAAAAGCGATTTCGTACGATTGCTAACCAATTTACTTTGCAACCCGCTGTTGAATTAGGATATTGCTTTTCTAATTGGTGTTTTTAACTTTTTTTTTGTTGCAGAAGCGGCACTGCAGCGCTAGGTTTAAGCGTTTTCACGGATCCCCAGAGAGCCCCAACTGCGCATGCGTAAGGAAGGGACGTCGCTTAGCGCACATCTGAAGAGCAGCGCGGAGCCGCCGCCGACTCCTCCGCTGCTCGGGTGACTCCGAGGTGCCGTCACCGCTGCACTAGCTGTGCATTTCAGGGTTTCAAAGCTGCTGAACCGAATGTCGAACGAACGCTTTGGCTACAGGCGACCGAACATTGCACCGACCGAACTCAGCCAGCGTTCCGTTGAATCCATCATAGTTGATCGGTGTTCTAGGCTGAGTCATCATCATCATCAGCCTAACTATATCTACTTCATTGCGAGGGCCTCTCCCATATTGCTCCAATTACCTAGTCTTGTGCTAGCTGCATCACTTGACCCCTGCGAAATTACACCTCATCTACCCCCCTAACATTCTGTCGGTCCCTGCTCTGCTTTCCTTCCCTTGAAATTCAATTGGTTACCCTAATCGACCATCGGTTATTCTCTCTTCACACTACGTGCCCCGCCCATGCCCATTTCTTCTTTGTGATTTTCACTAGAATATAAGTAACTTGAGCTATTTCTCTTACTCACTCGGCACGCTTTCTATCTATTAACGTTACCCGTACCATTTTTCGTTCCGTAACCCTCTGCGTTGTCTCAAGCTAAGTAGAACCCTCTTCATTAGCCTCTATGCTTGAGCCTCATAAGTGAGTACTGGTAAGATGCTAGGCAGAGTACACGGGCTCGAACCCGACAGCCGGCGGCTGCGTTTCGATGGCGGCAAAATAGAGAGGCGTTCGTGTGGTGTACGAAGTCTGCGCACGTTAAAGATTCCCAAGTGGTCCAAATTACTCCGTAGCCCCCCACTATTGTAGGGTGACTAGAAAGAGAGGTGTGATAAGCCCCGCCGGGGTGGTGCAGTGGTAAGACGCCCGACTACTGTGCCGGAGTACCCGGGTTCGAACCCGACCTCGGCGGCTGCGTTTCGATGGAGGCGAAACGAAGAGGCGTTGTGTGCTGTGCGATGTCAGCGCACGTTAAAGATCCCCAGGTGGTCGAAATTACTCCGTAGCCCTCCACTACGGCTCCTCTTTTTCTCTTTCCACTTTCATTCCCACCTTCCTCCCTTCCCTTACGGCGCGGTTGCGGTGTCCACAGAAAAACAGGTGAGACAGTTACCTCGCCTTTCCCTTCCTATAAATGAATCAATCAGAGGTGTGATAAACGCGGCACGCTTTCCAATGAGAAGGGTGGTCCTACGACCATGACAGCCGCTGTGGGCAAACGGAACGCTGCAGTCTGGGGCACCTTCAGCATTCCGGAGAAGACTTGAACGTATCCAAGGAACGCCACGCGACAGGAGCGGTGGTGTACCGTCCAAACACACTTGCAGGAGAACGTGCGACAGAGACTGTGCCTTTCCTTTTCTGTAAACGAATAATATTTATATGTAGTACTGCAACGAACGCCGATAAGTGGCGAACAATGGGGGTCACCGCCGACTCCTCCGCTACGCGGTTGACTCAGAGGTGCCACAGCCACTGCGATTGCCGCACAGCACATGCGCAGTGACGTCATTGTTCTTCCGATATGTTGGAGAGAGTGCATATATATGGCATCGCACCGGTACCGGAGCAGTCAGCCATGAAGAAGTTGAGCCGATCAGAGACTGAGTGACTTAGGCAAACAAATCTTCGTAATTCATCGATCCGAAACGTGCAGCCTGGCAAAAGGCAGTAGATCGGAGAAAGTATAAAAAGAGAAATGCTGAGCGTGCAGCGGAGAAGAACGCCTCTGCAATTCTACTCGGGGTGGCCATTGGTGAAACTGAAACCAATTTTTCACTTATTTTACTGTATTCCTGTACTACCGCACACTGCATTTCTCGTTTCGGTACTTTGATCAAGTGGTCCCGCTACTAGCCAGTCAGGTTATGGGACCAAAGAAGTTTTGTCAAGGTCTATGTAACATGGCAATGGAAGTGTCAATAAAAAATTCAGAATGAGGTATTTGTGGTTGGTGAACAATAATTGGTTAATAGGAAGGAAAGGCGCAGTATGAGTTTGTGGATTTCTCGAAGGCCTTTGATTTTGTCAATCGCAATATCTTGCTCAAAAAGTTTCAAACATACGGTGTCCATGGACTGCCTCTGCAACTACTTCACTCATATCTGTCCCATCGAAAACAAGTTGTTCGGATAGACAATGAAAGTTCTGAAGTTAAATCTTTAGGTTGCGGAATGCCACAGTGGAGCATTTTTGGGCTGTTGCTCTTCAATTATATATCTCAACAATGTTGTTATATATCCACGACTGCAAAATATGTAATATACGCCGCCAATGTAAGCCTCTTCTTTTCAGGGTCTCAGTTGCAAGAAATAATTTTTTGCTTGCGGAATAATGAAAAGAAATCAAAAGCAAATGTTTGGAGCCACATATAAGTATGTCTCTCCCAACCTAAATATTCTGCTCAATAACAGTACAATTGATCTTGTCGGCCATTTTAAATGCCTTGCGGTGGTATTTTCGTTCAATATATCGTGGGATGGTCTTGCCAATCATATACAAAAAATCTAGCTCAGTTTACTTGAACTATAAGTCGCATGCGATATCTTAGTTTCTGTGCAGGTGAAACTGTTATTTTACGACGCACTGTTTTGCTCTCATCTTATTTACTACCATTTGGTCTGGGGAACGGCTCCACATTCTACTCTGCAGACGATTCATCTACTGCAAAAGAAATATACACGTCATATATACAATACCCCCTATGCTGTGCGAACCTCAGTGCGAACCTTTTCTTTGCTTCAAGAATTATTAAAATCTTCAACCAGTATAAATATCTGTTAAGTGGGCGAGTTAAAAAGGAAACAAGAAACTACATCGACAGCTTGCATAGGATCGCCGAAATGCAAAAGAGACTGTACTAATAAAACAAGGCATAACGAGACATTGCTCGCGCCCATTCCTTCTCAAAATTTGTTAAAAGGAGGGCTCTGTTATCTACTTCCATCTTTACTAAACGAGTATGAACTGAATGGCTTTGATTTATTCTCTTGCACCTATAAGGAGCTTCACGCTCTCCATGGGCACATTGTGGCATAACTACTATTGTGAGCATTGCTAACTACTTGTGTACTCCATGGGTACTGTAACATATCCATGAATACATACATATTGTTTCATTTTTATTTGTGGCATTTGAATGTTTTTCTGTGTGAGCGTGTATGTCCGCGTTTTTTCCCTTATTTTTCTTCTTTTGCTTTGCTTACAAAACTATTTAAAATATGATGGTTCGCACTTGAAATTTTCAATTATGACTGACCTTACTCTATTGATATGCTGTACTGTACATTAGTTATCTTTCGTTTTACATATTAGTGTGCTGGTAACAGATGCTCCGCTCGGCTAAACTGGTGCTGCGGGCCAGTCAAGCTGCCAAGGGGCACGTTTTTCTTGCAGCTTCTTTCCATCTGAACATTTCTAGGTGGCGAACAAATTGCCTTGATTTGACTTGATGGTTGCCTGAGCAGTAAGAGGGCACTTTAGCCCACCAAGGTTTTGGGTTTTGTCGCTTAGTTGTTCTTCAGACTAGTCCAAATTTCTGGGCGTTGCTCCGGTGGAATAAAAATATTCCAGGATTTTCGTCTCGCGGGTAACGGAGATCAAATGGATGTCGGTACTGGTGGCGGTCGCGTTGAAGTCTATATTAGGTATTGTGGTTGAGGCGAGCCCCTCTCCTTTGACAGTATTCCGTAGTTTGTTTTATATTGTGTTTAGAAAGTGTTTTATTAGACACTATACAATGACATGTGTGGTGACGAATGATCAAAAGTGAAAACGTACACGGTTAACAACAAGAGACACGTACTGCATATAACGCACCCTATGTCTTAGGAAATACACCAAAATTCACTATTTTTAGCCACAAAAAAAATAATATATTGGTTGATCGTAATGACAGATACAGTTTTGAATGACATTGTAAATGAATTTATACATGTGTACAATAATTTGATAATAAATATAGGTACAAACATATACAGCAATCACATGCACTGTATTACACACGTGTTCTGGGATATATACAGCTGTGAACGGACATAGATATTTACATTATAATACAAGCCACCCGGATACGTCTATTTGACACGGAAACAAAAGGACAAGATCATTGGCGAAGGAACTTTCGCTTCCCAAGATAGAACAGTTCCTCAGTCAGAGAGCTTACTATCGCCAATCGCATACGCGCCCGGACGGGGAAAAGCGAACGTCGGGGCCGGCTTGAGGCGATAGCCTCACAACGATTGCGCCATAACGCGAAAGTGCCAGCTCCAATCAGCAATCGTGCGAAGCGACCACGAGGACATCTACCATTTATCTGAAATCGATTGATGGAAAGACTTTTGAAACTGGCATGAACTGCCCTCCAAGAGACACGTGCAACAACGCATTGCTGGGCCATGGCAAGATTAGATTCTTGAAGCGGGCAGTTGGGGCACTGCGCTGTTTGCACAATGCCCCATCGTTGCAGCCGGTCTCGTGTGGACGTAAACGCCCTGGCAGAAACGATGCTGTGAGTGGTAACCAAGAAATGGAATCCGCCCTTCGCCTGCCTTCTGCAGGCCCTAGCGGAAGAGGTTCCCATTCACTCTGTTCGCCGAGATGTCTCAATCCGGGCTGACATGTCTGGCGTGCCACCGAAAGGCCACTATACACGAATAAAAAACCGCATCCGGAAAGCCTGTGGACCCCTTTTGAGCCGTATATCAGGGACAAGCTCCCTCCCAGGCAGCATTGGCCGACTGCCGACCTATGGCCGGTCAGCGGCAGCTGGTCGGCAGCCGACCTGCCGGCATTCGGTGCTCGGTCGAATGACGGCCCATGGTTGGCCATGTACCAGGTAGGACGGAAGTCGGCCATCAACCAAGGCCCAAGCTCGGGCACCCGACTGAACGCCGACCGATTCGGCCACGGTAGCTCGGCCAATGGGCGGCCCATGGTCGGCCATGTACTAGGTAGGGCAGAAGTCGGCCAGCATCCATGGCCCGAGCTTGTAACCCCGACTTAACGCCGACCTGTTTGGCAACGGTTGCTCGGGCATTTGGCTGCTCACGGTCGGCCGCGTGCCACGTTGGCCAGAAAGCCGGCTAGCACTCACGACCCAATATGCCTGTAGTAGACGCCGATTACCTCCCTGGATCTACTTAACCTCTTGTACAAATCCAGTTGTCAGTGAGAACGCGCACACAAAACAAAACCGCGAGGTCATAGCACGAGCATGTGACATTAAATTAGTGATTAGAAGACAGCTTTTTCATTGCCGAGAAAGAAAACGTTGCCGCAAGTTGATCGAATAAATGACCGTTTTCTGCGTGCAGGAACTACGCGCAGCATCGTATGTTTACCTGGGGAAAGGACCAAATACGATGTGTGTACTTTCTAGACGCAATCCCTGAAAAATGAAAAGCCGGAAGACTGTCGAGTTTGCCATTTTAGTTTCACACGGTCGTAAAGAAAAAATGGCAGTTTTTCGCGCAGACTGCGAGCATGACAAGCGCCCCTATTGAAATGACTCCGTATGCAGCAGTACAGAAAATGTACGGATTCCGTACGTTTTCCGCATCACACTTACAGAAAACGAGCGGATTTCATACGTTCGTTCCGGAAGTCCTTGCGGAACTTACGGATTTCATGCTGCGGATGCGGATGGTCGTGTGCGGAGAACATTTAGACGTCATGCGATTGATACGGATGTCCTAATTTGGAGTGTACGGAGCCTGTACGGCGATTGCGGACGGATGTGTGCGGAGCATTCGGATTCCTCACTGATATGATGCTGTAACTACGGAGTGCGTACGGTTAATGCGGATACTCCGTTCCGCGTAAGCGGAAACCTCGCTGTACAGGCCGGCAAATTCGGAAGAAACGGACTTCACCACAGCTACTCGCTTGAGCCACGTACGTCCCGAACGCAGTTGTTGCAAATAATTAATGAGGGTGTTTCGCTCACTTTTTATATATCTATTGAGAGAATCATACGTATGTATATGCCATGTAAAGACTATGGCTCGCGGTGACAATTAAGACGCACCAAAAAATGGCTCGCGCGGCGGTATCCCTAGTAGCACACTTTGTTGCCTCAATGTGGCCGCAATGTTTGCTTTCAACATTGCCTTAACGTGGCTAGTGTCCTCTTTTTGCCATGTTGATGCAACATACATAAGACAACATTGAAGCAACATTGCACCAATGTTACAACAACCTTTAGTCAATGTTTAAGCCACTTCTGAAGACAATATTAATGCAACATGGCTGCAACATTTTCTTAATATTGGTACAACATTTTATTCGCACACATGCAACATTCCCATGACAACGTTAGTACAATATTGCTGCAAAGCTACTGTAATGTTTCAGAAACTTTCAGGCAGCATTCCAAGCTACTGAAATATTCTGCCGCATTGATGGCCACTAGCTATCGATGCTTGCTGTTCAATAAATTTATCTTGTGAAAGGCTAAACCATGTGCAATGGTATCGTCGTACCACAATGGTTATGGTAGCTTAAGGTCGCAAGACTGAGCAACTGAACATTACTCGTTGCCGCACGGCAGTGCGGTGCGGAGGAGTATGAATACCTAAAAGGCTGCACGGGACAACACAGCTTTTCCCCACTTTTCAAGCCGCTTGCTCTGAATGAGACCTTAAATGTAATATTCATCAGCTCTGCACCAGTGCTCATTTAGATGCTATAAGCTGCTGTGACCTGAACATGGCACTGAAAGTGGTTATTCTGGCAATTAGAATGATTTATATATATGCATGTGCATTACAAATAACCATCATTTGTTTTTTAGCGGTATTTTATACGTCAAGAATTTATTCAATTAACCTAACAGCAAGCTTGATTCCAGTATACTCATTAGCTTGACATACAGCAGCTAGTCTCACAAATGTAAGACATTTACTTCAAGACAATCGTTTTATGCAGAAACTTGCAACAATCATACATAGCACACAGTCGATTTGGCTACTCAAGAACAGGAAGCACAAATAATGTCAACAGTTACTAAGCACACCAGCATAGCTTTAAAATGTGCATGTCCCTCAACTTGAGTTTTACAAACATGACACTTTAGTAAATTATTAATTGCAGAAACTTGCAACAAAATATAAAACAGCAGTACTGCCTATTCAGAAAAAGGAAGCAGATATATAACATACTGAACATTTACACAGGCACATTGGCATAGATTGAAAAATGTGCCACATGGGCCTATATTTCACAGACAAGATTTATTTTATTTAATTACTTTATAAAGTAACTTGCAACAAAGCTACAAAACAACACACAGGCTACTCAGGAACAAGAACCAGAGATAATGTTTTGAACAGTTACTGGGCACAATAGCATAGCATGAAAATGCACCCACCACCCCTCACCCCCAACTTGCGCTTACAAATATAAAACACTTCAGTAAACTATTTACGCAAACACTATTTACGCAAGCACAGTGTAGCACTATTTTGTGCAGAAACTTGACACAAATATACAAAGTAGGAGTACCACCTAGTTCGGTATTTAGAAACAAGCAGACGTATTATGAACAGTAGAGTCATTACGACTAGTTTAATCCTTCCTTCTTTGGACATGCGCCATTGCACTGGAAAACTACAAACAAGTATTGTCAGCATTTGACGGAACAATTTAGCAGGTCTAAAAATGCTTGTGCCCTGGTAGCCTCCAGCTGGTCACGATGAGGGTCTCTTCCAAATCATGATGTTGTCACAAGTAAAGCTGCCTCCCTGAAAAAAAAAAAAGATCGAATTGCTAAGCTAAGCATCTTGGTGGGCACATCTCTAATTACAAAATTTTTACGCTGCTCTATGAATACAGACATGGACAGCTGTCACGACCATTATCAGGACTGACTTCTGCCGAACAGTTTTCTAGTTCGTCGTTAACAGCCTCTGCTATTCTTCGTCGTTGCCGGATCGACACTTCGCTTAGCGAACACTTTACTCTCTTCATGATCTGCTGTCACGACCATTATCAGGACTGACATCTGCCGAACAGTTTTCTAGTCGTCGTTAACAGCCTCTGCTATTCTTCGGCGTCATTGCCGGATCGACACTTCGCTTAGCGAACACTTCACTCTCTTCATGATACAATGAATGTAGCACTTTACCAAACTATCACGAAGGGCATGGGTAACACATGCATATATGCGCTACTGGCTTTGTGCCAGGCAACACGTGTCACAGCTCAACAACGTAGGTTAGGAACCACTCACCACTGATGTTATCCTCTGTGCAGGCCTCCGTCATTTCAGCTGAATTCTTATGAAGCCGCAATGCAACACAGCAGCAAGAACACGGCGACCACAAGAAAACTATGCTAGAATAAGGGAAACACACGTGAGCCATGAAGGAAGGAAAATGCTCCATGCACATGAAGAATTTGCCGCGATCGCCGCTTACACGCGGTTTGGCAGGAATGGCTCTCGGTGCGGCCGCGATTTCGACTTGACTTGGATTCGCGACGATCTTCATGACCATTAGACTGCGGGGCATTAATGAAAACAAAACTAAATTTCTTCAGCAGTTATAATTTTAGTCCGCATGTTTAATTAAAAGATAATGCAATTTCAGCAGTCTAAATATATTGCATATAAATATATATATATATATATAT
>JAJIZL010052196.1:0-15639 GCA_023969395.1 Amblyomma maculatum
CCCCCCCCCCCCCCAAGGAAGAAGCACAGTCCCGGTGCGTAGACTACACAGGTGAGCGCGAGATATAAGGTTTGAGACGGGCGACATGCACGACTTCTGGATGATGGTTTGCAGGAGAGTGGCGGTTCACAGGGATAATCCGTACGTCACGTCGGTAAGTTGCCGCCAGACCTGGTAAGGGCCCACGTAGCGGGGCAGAAGTTTCTCGCACATGCCTACACGTCGAGCAAGGAGCCAGAGGAGTACGAGGGAGTAAGTAGGGTAGTAGGCGTCACGGTGCTGGAGATCGTAACGGTGGTTTTGAGAACGCTGGGACGCACGAAGCCGGTCTCGTGCAATATGACGGGCGGCATCAGCGCGCGCGATGGCATCAGAAGCGTAATTGCAGGAGGAATCGTCAAGAGGCAGTAAGGTGTCGAAGGGAAGTAGAGGGTCGCGGCCGAAGAGTAGATAAAAGGGAGAGTATCCGGCGGTATCATGCCGTGAGGAGTTATAAGCGAATGTTATGAAAGGTAAAGAGATGTCCCAGTCACGGTGATGGTCAGAAACATACATTGACATCATATCGGTCAGGGTACGATTAAGACGCTCAGTAAGACCGCTCGTTTGTGGATGGTAGGCCGTTGTGAAGTTGTGGCGCGTAGCCCATGAGCGCAGAAGGTCATTAACAACTTTAGAAAGGAAGCAGCGACCGCGATCGGTGAGCAGTTGACGAGGAGCACCATGAAGCAAGATGACGTCATGCAAAAGAAAGTCTGCAACGTCGGAGGCACACCTGATGGGGATAGCTTTGGTTATGGCATGCCGGGTGGCGTAATCGGTCGCTACGGCAATCCATTTGTTCCCTGAAGTGGATGTGGGAAATGGCCCAAGCAGGTCGAGACCAACTCGAAAAAAGGGCTCAGTTGGAACTGCGAGTGGTTGCAGGGGCCCACTAGGGTGAAGAGACGAGGTCTTCCTGCGTTGGCACAGCTCACAGGCGGCGACGTAGCGGTGAACAGAGCGGTAGAGGCCAGGCCAGTAGAATCGCCGTCGAACATTGTCGTATGTGGGGGACACTCCTAGGTGCCCTGCTGTAGGAACATCATAAAGGTGCGCAAGAACAGCAGAGCGTAAATGTGTCGGGACAACAAGCAAAAGGTCTATACCATCTGGGCGCATATTGCGTCGGCATAATGTGTTATTAAGCAGCACAAACATACTGATGGGCGGATCGGTGCTGTCGTTGCGCAGGTGATCAATAATGGGGCGCAGGGAAGGATCACGACCCTGTTCGACGCCGATGGGAAGAAAGTTCGAAATGGAAAAAACGCAGTCGTCAGCAGTATTGCCAGGAAGTTCAGGAGGGTCAACGGGGTGGCGGTACAAGCAGTCGGCGTCTTGATGTAGGCGGCCTGACTTGTACACAACAGTAAACGTGTATTCTTGTAATCGCAAGGCCCAGCGATCTAGGCGGCCAGTAGGGTCCTCAAGTGATGACAACCAACACAAGGCATGATGGACCGTCACTACGCTGAAGGGCCGCCCAAACAAATAAGGGCGGAATTTGGTCAACGCCCAAACAAGTGCAAGGCATTCGCTCTCCGTAATGGAATAATTGCGCTCGGACTGAAATAGAAGGCGGCTGGCATAGGCAATCACACGAGAGTGGCCGTGCTGGTACTGGGCAAGGATGGCGCCAATACCATGTCCGCTAGCGTCGGTGCGCACTTCTGTAGGCGCAGACGGGTCGAAGTGCGCCAGTACAGGAGGAGCGGTGAGCGCGGAAATGAGCGTTGTGAAGGCATTAGCTTGTTCACGGCTCCACGACAAATTCACGTTTTTCTGCAAAAGGGAGGTAAGAGGACGTGCTAGGCCAGCGAAGTTCCGAATGAAGCGACGGAAGTAGGAGCAGAGCCCGAGAAAACTTCGCACATCACTTGTATTACGTGGTGTAGGGAACTCGCGGACTGCACGAACTTTATCAGGGTCGGGCTGCACACCATTTTCGTCAACCAAATGTACAAGGATTTTGATCTGGCGGCGGCCGAAGCTGCATTTTTTTGCGTTGAGTTGAAGACCGGCGCGGCGAAAGACTGCCAGTATCGTAGAAAGCCGTTCAAGGTGACTTGTGAACGTGGGAGAGAAAACGACAACGTCATCTAAGAAGCATAAGCACGTTGCCCACTTGAAGCCACGAAGAAGCGAGTCCATCATGCGCTCGAAGGTCGCAGGAGCGTTACAGAGGCCAAATGGCATCACCTTGAATTGGTATAGTCCGTCAGGGGTGAAAAATGCGGTTTTCTCTCGATCCCGTTCGTCGACAGCTGTTCGCCAGTAGCCAGAACGCATGTCGATAGAGGAAAAATAGCTGGCACCATGCAAGCAGTCGAGGGCGTCGTCAATTCTCGGGAGCGGATAAACGACTTTTTTAGTGATCTGATTGAGGTGGCGGTAATCTACACAGAATCTCAAAGTTTGACCTTTATTTTTGACTAAAACGACAGGAGACGCCCAGGGACTGCAGGAAGGCTCAATAATATTATTTGTCAACATCTTGTCGACCTCCTTCTGTATCACGTGGCGCTCAGCAAGAGAGACTCGATAAGGCCTTCTGTGAATAGGGCTGGCATCACCAGTATTGATGCGATAGGTAACGACAGATGTCTGGGCCAAAGGTCGGTCGCCAAAATAAAAAATGTCGCTGTATAAAAACAAAAGGTCGGAGAGAGCCCTGGGTTGCTGAGGTGTCAAATCCGGTGCTATCATGGGAGTAAAAAGGGTCGAACGAGAAGCTGATACGGGGGGTTCAGACAGAGGCACAGGCTTTAGGGCAGAAACTTCGCAGTCAGCCAACGGAAGCAAGTCAGCGAGTGCAATGCCACGGGGCAAAACTTGGACAGTGCGACTAAAGTTAAGGACAGGAAGATAGGTTCTGTTATTCGTGACGGTCAGGACAATGTGAGGGAGTATTACCTTATGGTGGAGAACAACATCGGTGATTGGACAAGTGACGTATGCACCATCAGGAATAGTAGGAAACGGGGCCAAAGGAACATACGTGGCAGCTTCCGGCGGTAGGCGAACAAACTCGACGAAGCAGAGGCGTGGCTTGATATCTGCGCGGTCGGAGCAGAAAGGCAGGTCTAAGCGAAGGAGGCCACTTGAACAATCAATCAGGGCAGAGTGCGCCGTTAAAACGTCGATGCCGAGGATCACATCGTGAGGGCAGCGGTCGATTACAGTGAAGAGCACAGGGGAAGTTCGACCACAACTGTCACGCGCGCACTGCAAAGTCCCACGACGGCAGCGACGCCTCCATCGGCGACACGAACGGCTGATGAAGAGGCGGGCGTGACAAGGTTTTTGAGTCGGCGGCGAAACAAAGAGCTGACGACGGAAATTTGGGCACCAGTGTCAGTGAGGGCGGTAACAGGCACACCATCTACACAGATATCTAGAAGATTGCGGCGATGAGCGATGATCAGCAGAGGATTTTCGGGCCGGGTCGTCAATACAGCTTCACCTCCGGGAGCTGCATTGATCAGTTTTCCGGGAGCCGGCCAGGAATTGAGGGGACGAGGAACGGTGAGGTAGGGGCGAGCGGAAACGGCGGGTCTGGGGAGACGGCGATCGGCTGGACATGCGCGGGGATGGCGAGTTAAAGTCACGAGAGGGCGTATCACGGAGACAGGTTGGGTGTGGTCCGTAGGCGGTGCTGCGATCATGATAGTAGCGAGGTCGAGGTGGCGGAACCCAACGGCTGCGGCACTAGCGAGAAATGTGGCCGGCACGTGAGCAGTTGAAGCAGATGGGTCGGTTGTCCAAGGTCCACCATTCTTCTGGGCTGCGGTAGCGTCGGGTAGATTCGGGGTATCGCTTCGGGAAGGGCGCAGTCGGAGCCGCAGCAGCTACCACTGGAACGGTGGGCTGGACAAATGGCTGTGCGGACGGCTGACCAGAGCTGAGGCTTACGCTCGCATTAAGGCCCACGTTCGCGAATTCTTGGCGAACGACAGCTTGGATCAGTGCTATAGTAGCATCCGCCAGCTGAGGTGTGAATGCGACGGGGGCCATTGCCTCCAGCTCTCTGCGAACGATCCTGGTCAAGTTTGGTTCATGGGACGGCTGCTGCAGTGTTGGCAGATCTTCGCACGAAGACGTAGCAACTGTGTTTGGCAAGCGGTCGAAGCGGGGAGCAATACGACGATGTTTAGCTCGCTCAAACCGCCGGCATACCTCGAGGACGTAGTCGACCGTAGTACAATCTTTGCAAAATAGAAGGTTAAAAGCGTCGTCAGCAATGCCCTTTAAGATGTGGCCCACCTTGTCACACTCGGGCATAGCGCAGTTCACTTTGCGGCATAGAGCTAGTGCGTCTTGTATGTACGACAGATATGATTCGGCGGACGACTGTGCTCGCGATGCCGGGTCCTTTTTAGCGCCGAGCTTGCGTCCGATCGGCTTGCCAAAGAGATCCCGAAGCTTCTCTTTGCACATGTCCCGGGATGTTAGATCTTCTTCGTGCGTCTCGAACCAGACGCGCGCCGTACCAGCCAGGTAGAAAATGACATTTGCAAGCATCAACGTTGCGTCCCATCGGTTGTGCTTACTGACTGGCTCGTACATAGCAAGCCAGTCTTTGACGTCGATGTTATCGGTGCCGCAAAAGGTTCCCGGATTACGAGGCTGCGCAACGACGACAGTGGGCGCTGGTTGTGCTGCTGTAGAGGTAGCTGCGTCGGACTGCATAATGCTAGCACCAAGTTGGCGGCCACTAGGGAGATCCCGCTTGTGTTATTGGTGTCTTACCCAGAAGCTCCACCAAGATGTTACGAGGCACGTCGAGATGTTAGGAGGCGATGGTACGCCGTAGCCGCAACAGTTCAACGTCAGGGACACACTCACAGAAGAACCAGACGTAGCTGCAGCGTCGTCTTTCTCCACTAGCCCTGCACTTCGTCATCGTCTCTTTCCCTGCGTACAGTAACAATATATATATATTTATATATATATAGACATGGATTGCTTGGTACTAATGGGCCAGAGTTAAATTCAAACAGGATGTCACACAATTTTCCCGATTATCTATTTTATTCCAACAGTTTCGGACGGTGGACCGTCCTTCTTCAAGGTAGAATTGAGAATGGAGAATAAGTCCGCACATTACGCCACTGTTAGGAGAGGGAGAAGGAATTCTCGCTCTCCATCTTTGGAGAAGCAAACATTACTGAATAGATAGAAAGGGCGAAAAGCTCCAGTTGATTATTGGATGGTAATGTAACAAAGACGGAGAGAGAAGAAAAAAAAAGGGGGAGGGGAGAGGGAGAAAAGGGCGAAAAGAGAAAGTGGAGAGCCGACGAACGTTACATACGCGCCGTGCTTCCACGAAGACGACACTAAAAACAAGACAAGTCTCCCTCGAAGGAAGCCAGAAATTGAGCAAACGTTCAGAATAACATAAAAATATTAATTACAAAAATGTGAAAAACAGACAACGCGAGCATGCACTCTAGGACGGCCCGCTCCCCAGCGGTGCAGGTGTTCAAGAAACCGTTGGGATAAGAGTTATGTGTTCTTGACGGAGTTGTTCCACCCCGCGACACGCCAGCGATCGGAGCCAGGGCAGCGCGCCGCCGCGGCGACGAAAGAGCCGTCGGCCAGACGCGCTCTCCCGAAACCCGAAACCCAATGCCGCAGCCGGGTATTCGCGTCAAGTGGTTCCCGCGAGCGTGTCCTAAGTGAAGACGTTTGTTGCGGGATAGAAAACCGACCAGAGGGGGTAGGCCAATGAGCTAAATAACGAACAGTATAGTTTGCGTGAGAAGGAGGAAATTCTTAGGAGCGGGCAGATGGGGGGAGATAAAGGCCTCGTTTATTAGTTATGTAGGCTTTTCAGAAAGGCAAAGTTGCCCAATGTTTCATTAATTCCATGGGTTAGAGTCTGAAATTTGTGTATGAAGTACGATTCTCTTTGTTCTCTTTGTCGATTTGTTTGGAAACCTGACTGAAGGAGAATGACCCGAATGCTTTCGAAAGTGTGGTTTGGAATGCACAGGTGCTTAGAAAAAGGGAGATTTGGCAGTGTGTGGCCGTGGGCCTTGTGGTTATTGAAACGAAACCTGAATGGTGTTTCGGTCTGGCCGACGTATTCCATGCCGCACACACCGCAGCTTAGCATGTATACCACATTGGCACTGTCGCAGTTCAAGGATTCTTTGATCTTAAAGGTGAAATCAGAGAAGTTGCCCTTTACAATATTTGTCGCCTGCACATGATTGCAAACTTTACAGCGTGGTTTTCCGCACGGTTTTCAATTTTGAAAAGTCATAATCAAATAATCATCATAATTTAAATAATCAAATCATAATCATAATCAAATAATCAAAACTCATAATCAAATAATCAATTTTGAAAACTCACAGCAGAACGACAGGCCAACAAACCTCGTTCTTACACATTCCTCAAACATGCCACGGGTTAATAATATCCTCTCGAAACATTTCAATATAATCCAGCAAAGCAGTCACTTGTCTTCCATTTCCAAACAGCCACCGAGAGCAGTGTATTGGCGCTCTAGAAACCTAAAGGTCATGTTAGTTAAATCTAAAATGACCGCCAATATTAACCCTAACCCCGGATGTAAACCACTGCTGCGCCACTTCGACCCTTCTGCTGTGACAGAGGTTCACACTGACGCCAGTGGCGTTGGTCTTGGGGCGGTGCTTGTGCAGCTGCATAGTGGGGCTGAGCACGTTGTCGCAATGCCAGCCGCAAGTTGACAAAATGTGAACGGAACTACACAGTTACCGAATTGAAGTGCCTCGCAGTTTTGTTCGCTGTGCACAAGCTCCGACCATACCTATATGAAAGCTACTTCACTATAGTTCCTGACCACCATTCGCTATGCTGGCTCATGGGACTTCGCGATCCATCTGGTCGTCTGACGCACTGGGCATAACACCGAGAAGAATGCAACTTTGGTGTCGCGTACAAGAGTGGACACCATCACAATGATGCAGACTACTTGTCACGGCAGCAATTGCCGACTTCCATTAACGATGAAGACGGCTTCGATGGGTGTTTAGCCTCAATCGTGTCGATGTTTCCAAGTATGGCGACATTTAGGCGAGAAGAACGCAACGACCGGTAACTAGAGCCTCTTATACAGGAGGCAGAAGGAAGAGCAGAGTCAACGCTGTTTACTATCGAAGACGGTGTTTTGTTCATGAAGAACTATTCAGTTGACGGTGCTGCCCTTCTTTTCGTCGTCACAAAAAAGTCTTCGTGCACAAGTTTTGCATGCCATGCAAGATGACATTACCTCTGGACATCTAGGCTTCTGTCGTACCCTGCAGCGAATTCGCCAGTGTTCTTATTGACCACAAATTTATAAGACAACCAAGCAATACGTTGCGACATGTGACCAATGCCAACGACTTAAGGCACACACCACCACGCTGGCCGGACCTTTTCAACCTGTCAAGCCGCCTACCTCACCTTTTGAAAAGATTGGAATTGACCTGCTCGGTCCTTTTCCAAAGACTGTAGAGGGCGGCAGCTGGGTTATCGTCTGCGTTGACTCTCTTACCAGATACACGGAGACCGCTGCTCTCGCTACCGCAGAGGCTGCTGATGTTTCTCGTTTGTTTTGCATTCCGTTATTCTTCGCCATGGCGCACCCCGTGTTATTATAAGTGATCGTGGTCGGCAATCCACAGCTGATGTCGTGGAAGAAATGCTCCGGCTTTGTAGTTCACACTACCGACACTCGACACCGTATCATCATCAGACCAACGGTCTCACCGAGCGCACCAACCGCACCTTGACAACCATGTTGTCCGTATACGTCTCGTCTGACCATCGCAACTGGGATGCAGTGCTACCGTATGTGACGTATGCTTATAACACTGCAAATCTTGAATTTACCGGCTATTCTCCTTTCTGTTTACTCTATGCAAGAACTCCCCACGTTTTCCTAGACACAATCTTCCCATTTTCCCCCAACGACGATGCGTCTGTTTCCCAGATACTATGCCATGCCTAAGAAACCCATCGTAAAGCCCGCTTACGCACACTGATTTCTCAAAGCCGCTCGAAAGAAAACTACGATCTGCATCATCGTGCAGTTTCTTACTGTCACGAAATCGGCGCACATTTTCATCAAGCCGGCACGGCGGGAGGCAATATGCCAGAAAAATCCAGAATCTTCTATGGGACCTAGCCAATGACGACGCGCGGCTCGATGGGAGGAGGAGAGAGCGCTATAACCAGCGAAGCTAAGTGTGTGTGCGCGCTAGCTTTTACGCGTGCTAACAAACAGACGCGCTGTGCCCTATTTAAAGAGAACGCGCCGCTTGTTGAGTCAGCCAGTGGTTGCGACGTGCTCGGAAGTGCGACAACTGGACTCCCGCGGATCACCCGCTGCTGGCAAGCCCACGGACCTGCAAGGGAGCGGCGCTCGTGTCGTATGGCGGCCACATCGTGACTCTTGAGGCGTCGGACTGCAACAGTGCCCGGTGAACAATTTGGTGTTTGTTTATATAACTCTCTCGTGTTTGATCTGTTGGAAAGCCTCTGTGTTATTGAATCATTCTGTAGTTGCATGCTTAGCGTTTGTATTCTGTGAACCTCTCGTCTGTGTATTTCAAGTGATCTTGTGTATTCCTTTCTATCGTCTCTTCCTGTACATAAATTGTGTTTTGTTTGTTACTTCTGACACCGATCCTTACTCTGGTTTGAACCGGCGGCCGCTGGGCACCAAACGACCACCCCCTTCTGTCACTACTAGGTAGCTGAATTCCGGCCGAGCTTTCCCCGCAGGTCGAGGGCATCTCCTTAGCGACCGGAACAGCTATCCCCACCACTCTAAGTGTCTCTGGGAGTGCGCCCGTTAAGGGCGCATCGTTAATAATCCCCCTACTTATTAACGGGTGACAGACGCCTATTCGCAAGCGAGGATTATATGAGAACTTTCTCTGCAAGTATGATGCCCCCCTTGTCGTGTTGGACCAACTGAATGATGTCCCAGTGGGAAAAAACTACAGAAAATTTTCTGATGTTACGACAAAATTTTTGTGTGGTTTTTGACGGGAAACCTATTGTGACAACAGAACATTCTGTAGTAACATCACAAATTTCTGTATTTACAACAGGAAAGTGCTACAGAACTACAGACAACATAAATATACTACAGAAAAACTATAGAACTACAGAAATTTACTACAGAACTACAAAAAAATCTGATGGTTACAACAGAACAGGATATTTTGTCGTATTTTTGACAAAGTTTAGTTTTTGTCGACTGGGGTGAATTACGTCATCGTCAAAGTCACGACGGATAACCGTCGATCCCGCAAGACACAAGTTGTTCACATGGCTCGCCTGAAGCGCTGCCTTCTTCGATCTGCCTAATTTTCGCGAGGACGAGAATCGTTTGCCCGGGTGGAATTGATACGCCGCGTAGCGGCTGAGAAGCAGCAGCAGCAGAAGAAGAAGCAGAGCAAGCGAGGCGCGCACAGACTGATCCGGGTTTCTGAGCCCTGTGCGTCCATCCTTCATTCGACGTGCATTCATCCGTTACAATATATATATATATATATATATATATATATTGTGGGGCCCTGCACCACGTATCCGTATGCCCGTGCGCGCCGCGCATTCAAAGGCCGCGCCACTATCCCAATGCTCCCTGCGCGGTGCCTGTTTCCCTCTCCCCGCTCGTTCGGGGATAACCGGTCCCGCGCGAGGGGACTATAAAAGAAGGCACGCGCCGCCGTCTCGCCCTGCTTGGTCCCTGGCTCGTCGCTCCTGCTTCGCTCCTGGCTCTCTCCACGGAAACGACCCGCAGCCACCCGGACGATGACCCCGGACAGCCTCGACGACGCCCGCGCTTCACGTGAGATAAAGGATGTTTGCTATACGGCCCACTGTGTGTTTGTCGTGCGCATCCCTCGGGCAGAGAAATCGCCCACAACTGGCACCCAACTGGGGCTGAATTAGCACCCATGTGGACGATGTTTCTGCTAACGTGGCAGCTCACGGCAACACGACGGGCCGGTCCTTTGTATGATAGGCGCGACGCCATTTTGAGTTTAGGGCTATCGTGTGTGCAGATGACACGGAGTGTAGTATAGTAGTGTTTGTAGTGTTTTATTTTGTTTTGGGTTATGTGTGTGTTGTTTAGTGTCGGGCGGTTTGTGTTTTAATTTTTTTTTTGCATATGTTAGTTTTATGAAGTGTTTAGCCTTTGTGACTAGCCTCTTGATGTGGGCTAGGTGGTAGTCGTGCGCGTTTAGGCTCCCGGCCGGCCTTAGTTGTTGAGTGCAATGCCTCCGAGAAAAGACGTGCCAGATAGGGCCGCCGCTTGGAACGCCAGTGCGTCCGGAAGTGAGGTAAAGGATGCGGTAGAGTCTGCGCAGGTTCCCGATGCTACCGCCCTGATGAGGCAGATGAACGAAGTGTTGTCGGTGTTCACCCTTCAGCTCGGTTCGGTGGCTGGCGCCAACCAAGCCTGAGCTGCGGCGGCAGTCTCGCGTCCGCGGATAAATGTAGAGGTTCCCTCCTTTTCCGGTTACACGGACGTGAAGTCAGTCCACGAGTTCTTGCAAGAACTCGAGGATCGTCAGACGGCACTGGGTTCCCCAGACGACGTGGTGCTAGCGCAGGTAATCCCCGTGGCACATGTTGAGAGCACGGCGCGGTGGAGACGCTGCCAGCCGGCCTTCCAGTCGATGGCAGACTTCACAGATCGCTTCCGCGCCGAGTTCTTGCCGCCCGATTACGAACGCCGGATGCTTGAGGAGCTAGCGTTGCGCACACAGCACCCAGAGGAGAGCCACCTCGAGTATGTACGCGCAATGCAGGAGCTCTATAATAGGGCAGATCCCACTGCAACCGATCTAGAACAGGTCAAGCGCGTGATGAGGCAATGCCATCCGCGCTTCAAGCCATATTTGCGGGGACGTGGTTTTGCAAACCTCGAGGCCCTAGCACAGGAAGTGAAGGTAGTATAGGCGGATTTACTCGCTGAATTGCGCTACCAGCCACCCCCCAGGCCAGTCGAATCGCTAGAGCCGCGATGCGCCTGGGCCGGAGGCCAAGACTTCGTGCCGCGCACCAGAGGCGCAGACGTAATGACGGTAGGGCGGGAAAGGCCAGCGGAAGGCTCCGCGATTCCTCACGCTCTTGACCCGTATGCGTTCGAGCAGCGGCGTCGAGCTGGGCTCGCCAGCGACGTCCGCACAGGCGCGGAGAGAGGGGAAAGACGTCCCCAGCCGCTTCGTGGAACGCGGCATCCCCCGACCACGCGGCAGGTGAACGATCGGCTTTGCTGGAATTGCAACCAGCCGGGCCACGTGGCACGAGAGTGTCAAGCAAGGCGTATGCAGGGAAACGCGGACCGCCGGCGGCCATAATTGGTAACACCAGCCTGTCGCCGTCGGCGGGAGAATTTCGTGGTAGCCACGGCGGAAAATGGGAAATGTACTCCCACGCCGCGTCACCGGGCGACCGCCCCGGGGGCGCAGAGGCTTCTGTCCCCCTCGCCTGTAGAGCGCAAGGAATGTTGTCGCGCTCGAGCCCTTTTATGCTAGTGCGGTTAGTTGGTCAAAGCTACTCGGCACTCATTGACACGGGCTCAACTCTGTCACTGGTCGGTGATGATGTGTTCGAGGCCTGCCGTAGATGTAACATCCGTGTCAGGCCAGCAGAAACCCCTTTGAGCTTAGCAGCAGGGAAGACAAAAGCGGCAGGAGCGGTACGTCTGGTCCTGCGTTTTGACGGCAGGAAGCGGAGGCATCGCTTCGGCTATCTGCCCGGCTTAGCCATACCAGTTATTCTGGGAAGAGATTTTCTTTCGAGCGAAGGCATTGTGCTTGACATGGGGGAGAACGGCTATCGCTACAGCCCCTTCACCCCCCTCATTCCCTTTGTAAGCGCACCCCAACATGAATGCGTCGCTGAGCGAGCGAGCGTCCACGCTTTTGTGGCAGACAGCCCCCCCGCGACACTGAATGGTAGCCCATTAGAAGCAATTATAGCGTCCTTCTCAGGAACCGGTAGTCAGCGCCGAAGGCTCGTGGAAACTTTACTCCCGGTTTCGGATTGGTTCAACAGAGAAACCAGGCAGAACCGACTTGCTTCAGCACGAGATCGAAACGGGTGATGCGCGCCCTTTCAGATGTAACCCGCGGCCATTAAGCGCGCATAAGAGACAGCTTCTCGACAGCGCCCTTGACGAGATTATAGATACCGGCGCGGTGAGACCCTCACAAAGTCCCTGGGCGTCCCCAGTGGTTCTAGCGCCAAAGAAAGATGGTTCGGTCAGGCTGTGTGTTGATTATCGCAAGCTCAACTCACTGACGCCTACGCTTGCGTACCCTTTCCAGTCGATCGAGGCTGTAATGTACGCGTTAGGGAACGCAAGGTTCTTCACAGTCCTGGATGCAAGCAGAGAGTACCTGCAGATTGAGGTGGCGGAAGGTGACATTCAGAAAACCGCAATCTCCTGTCACCGCGGGCTCTTCGAATTTACTCGACTCCCGTTTGGTTTGTCTAATGCACCGAGCACGTTCATGCGATTGATGGACATCGTGCTGGGCGATGCAAGGTTCAACTACGCGATGGCGTACCTCGACGACGTCGTGATATTCTGACAGTCGTTCGAAGAGCACCTCATTCACCTGAATTCCGTTCTTGAAAGAATGAGACGTGCGGGTATAACGATCAACCCAAAGAAAGTGCAGTTGGCATCAAAGAGAGTGAACCTCTTGGGATTTGTGGTTGATGATGGCACTTTGAGACTGAACGATGACAACCTGCAGGCAATTCTGAACTACCCCTGCCCAACGGACGTGAAAAGCTTGCAGAGGGTTTTGGGAATGGTTGCCTTCTACAGACAATTCATCCCTAGTTGTTCACAGCTCGCTAGGCCGTTGAACCAGCTGTTGCGGAAAGGCTCGAAGTGGGTCTGGGGCAAGGAACAGAACGACGCTTTTGTTGCCTTGGCTCGCGCGATAGCGAACACCGCTAGTTTGCGCCTCCCCGACCTGAACAAGCCGTTTGTCTTGCAGACAGATGCTAGTGATGCCGGTGTAGGAGCTGTTTTGTTGCAGGAACACGAGGGCAAGCTGCGCCCTGTCGCGTTCGCTAGCCACACGCTCACATCGGCGGAGCGGAATTACTCCGTGACCGAAAAGGAATGCCTGGCGATAATGTTCGCATTGTCAAAGTTCGACATGTACCTAGACGGAGCGGTTTTCACCGTGCAGACAGATCACCAGGCACTTTCGTGGTTAAAGATGCTGAAGAACCCCGCAGGCAGACTCGCGAGATGGGCGCTGACGTTGCAACGTTACGCGTAGGCCATTGAGTACCGCCGGGGCAGCATGAATAAGGTGGCCGATGCGTTATCGCGCGCACCGTTGAAGGCTGGCAGAAGTGCAGAAGAGGCGCAGACCAGCTTTGCTGAAAGCGGCGTCGCCGCTAGTGCAGAGGAGGAGAGGGCGGACGCGAGTGTCGCGCCCTGCGTAGTTAAAGAGAGAAAGGAGGCGGAAAGAGTTGCCGCGCGGTGCTGCGAGAGAGAGAAGGCGCAGCAGCTGGTGGCGGCGGCTACTCGCCTGCCAAGAAGCGAGGCAGAGAGAAATCTGTCATGGGGAGTAGCGGTCAGTAGAGAAGAGCTAATTGAGGCCCAGAAAGCAGACGGTCTATGCCAGCGGGTGCTGACAGAGCTTGCGAGTAGTGCAGCTTGCACCGGGAACGCTGAGGGCAAGTACGACGCGTATCTGCTGGGTGATGACGGCTTACTGCTCCGCTACATCCCCCAACTTGATGAGGAAGAGGCGATTGCATCCCCCTTCCGAGTCGTGGTCCCGAGGAAGCTGCGGAAACGATTCCTCCAGTACTTCCATGACTCAGCGCTGGCAGGCCATGGCAGCGGAAGTAAGACTTACGACAAGTTATGCCGTGTCGCGACCTGGCCAGGTATGAGAAAGGATGTGCTGGGTTACGCCCGTACATGTCCTGTTTGCCAGGTAGCCAAGCCTCGGGCGGGGAAACCCGCTGGCATGATGAAGCCAATAGTTAGCAACTATCCGTGGCAAGTGGTCGCGTGCGATATCATGGGACCCCTCCCTCGCTCCGCGCGCGGACACCAATATATCCTGGTAATAACTGACCACTATTCCAAGTGGGTTGAGGTTTTTCCCCCTTAGGAAGCTTGTGTCAGAACGGATTTGGGAGAAACTGTTGGAGACATTCACTCGTTTCGGTTTCCCTTCCGACCTGATTACAGACAATGCCTCGTATTTCACAAGCAAAGTCTTTGTTGATTCCTGTCGGGCGCTTCAAATCCGCCACAGGAAAACGAGTCCCTACCACGCTCAGAGCAACATAACCGAGAGAGTGAATCGGAATGTTAAGAGTATGCTGGTCGCGACGACCGAGCAGCACAGAGATTGGGACGCACGGCTGTCCGAACTGGCTTTCCCCACTAGAACAACCGTGAATAGGTCGGTGGGTATGACACCTGGTTACTTGAATTTTGGGAAAGAGATCGCTTTTCCGCTAGAGAACGCCCTACTTGACGCGGCGGGGCCCGCGCCCCCTCCGCTTACGCAGTACGCGGCAAAGCTCCGCGAGCGCCTTGAGGCAGCGCAGCGCACGGCTCGTGAAAACCTCGATGTCGCGCGCATGGAGCAAGCGGATCAGTATAACAAAGGTCGTCGTCACGTCATTTTCAACACGGGCGACTTGGTACTGAAAAGAACGCACCCGCTTAGTAACGCAGCGCGTGGTTTCGCCGCGTCGCCAGCGCACAAGTGGGTCGGACCGTTCGAAGTTACGGCACGGACTACGCCACTCACCTACCAGCTGCGGTTGTTGGAGAGCGGTGAAACCGCTGGTCCGGTGCACGTCGCAGACCTGAAAGCTTATCACCTTCGCAAGGACGATAACTGCGAAGCGGGGGAAGCTCAAGGCGATGGAGCGATCTCCCCCAAAGTAAGGCGTACAGGTAGCAACCCGGTTCGCAACCGACGCTATAACCTAAGGCCAAGGTAGTGCACTACTTTGTCTAACGTCTTTGCTTCTTTCAGAATGCATTCTGATAAGATTTTGCAGCAGCCAGATGAACTAGCGTCGCTGGGGCGGGAAACCGCACCCAGCGCATGGTTCAAGGAGGGGCCACTTAAACAGGGGGTACCCCCCTAGTTTGTAGTGGTTTGTGGCCCATCATTGTGACCAGCGCGGCCATGCTGGCCGTCTTCAACGAGTTGGATTGAAGCCCGCTGCCCAGGCCTGGAGTACGGGCCTCAGGTAGCCAGGTGTGCCCGTGGCGGAAACGCCTGCTGCAATGTGCATCCAGCACGGCGCCACGTCGAAAGGGGTCAATGATGTAGAGCAGGAGCTCAGGGCCGCTGCCAGTCGTATCCGTGGCCGAGCCCAGCTGCGCTGTGACCCCGAGGATGTGGCCGCTGCCGGAAAGGGACCAGCCGCAACAGTCCCGCCATGCCTGCTGCTCCTCCCGTCCCACGGACCAGCTGAGAGGGCATCCCGCCAGAGCCAGGCAACAAGCCTTCATATTTTACGCCGACCCAGGATCGGACATGGGCATGGCCCGGCTGTTGGTGGAGCCCGGGTCGGACGCTGAGGGGGGGGGGG
>JAJIZL010052200.1:0-16650 GCA_023969395.1 Amblyomma maculatum
TAGCACAGAAGCTTCCTTTGATATCTTTGATTGTCTTATACAGAGCTCTTGTGTTCCTTAATTGGCTGTTGTCCTCAACTGCTTGGCACTGTATGTTCAGGAAGGCATTCTTATCTCCCCTTGCTATTTTCTGAAAATCCGCATTGAGAACCTTGTATCTTTCTCTTTCCCCCATAACTTTTGCCATCCTCCTTTCCTCAGCTATTTGCAAAGCCTCTTCAGATAACCAGTTTGCTTTCTTGCATTTCTTTTGCTTTGGAACTACCTTAGTAGCAACTTCTTGTATTATATCACGAACATCAGTCCACATCTCTTCGTGCTCTTTGTCTTCTAGATCTAATTCTTGAAATCGATTCCTCACTTCCACAGCATATTCTAATGGAACTTGATCCAGATTATACCTGAAAGGCCTTCTAGTTTTCCGCCGAGATTTCGAGCGCAGATATATCGCATTAGGAGTGAACAAAACAATGCACTTTATGAACAGAAATGAGCGGAAAGTAAGTATTTTAATATTTCTCAAATCGCCGCACCTAGCGGGCTCCTGTGAAAGCTCTGACAAAACCGGATAACAGGTCACATTTACCTGCCTCCCTCATGCCTCCCTAGCCAACCCCATTGCGAGCGGTCGGACCTGTTCATTTTTCCTTTCCCCCGTGGCACTCGCAAAGCGCACTGACGGACGTGTTTTTTTTTTTTGTTTTTTTTGCTGCCCGTGTTCTTGCATACAATTCATCGTTCCCTCAGCGCGCAAACAATTGTCCTCCGTACGCGTCCTCATCGACCTCCTTCCCCTCGTATGCAGCCTTCCACACTTCTCAGCATTGTGCATGGCGCGACGGGGGGGACCGACAGTGCGTGTAGTCGGTCAACCCACTTCAGGTGCGGGGGCGGGGGCGGCTGGATCGCGAATGAATGAATGAAAACTTTATTTCCACCGAAAAGGAGCCCCTCATCTCCCGCCCCCGGCAGCATATTAGCAAACCATATCCCGTAGGAGCACTCGAGCAGACGACGCTTTGGCGCGTGATTCCTCTGAGAAGCGCCGCCTGGCGACAAATAGTGTATATATTGTCTAAAACGAATAAGAGCGCATTTCAAAACCACCGTTCCCGCTGTTTCGGTGGCGCAATGGATCAACATTACCCATCTATGCACTGATGCCACTGAAAAGTTTGTTTCGACTCCTGTGTTGTATTTCTTTTTCTGAATATTTTTTTTTTTTTTTTTTTGCAGTTGCCTTTGCCACAATTATATCCTGCCTTCAGTGAGTTTTGTTACCTTTAGGCTGCGTTCAGAGAGACTTTCAGCAACAATCGGCATGACAACAGTTACACTAAGGAATTACATTCCCCATTATCATTTCCTGCGTCAGTGAGTGTATGTTACCTTTAGGTTGCGTTCAGAGATATCTTTCAGCAACAATCGCTGTTTACAGTGAGTTATGTTACCTTTAGGTTGCGTTCCGAGAGATCTTTAAGCAACAATCGCCGTTTAACTCTCTGAGAGCGTCGTCAGCTACAGTGCGCCTACGGGATATGGTTTGGCAATACGCCCCCCGGTACGCAGGCCGGGGAGCGGGTCAGGAGGGCCCCGCAGGCTGAGGTCAGGTGAGGTTACAAGCACTCTTCACGGCCTCAGCCGCCAGGCGGGTCGCGTGCCGCTGAACGGTGGGATCTCCGCTCCGCAGCCAAACCTCCCAGGCTTCTCTACTATCAATGTTAATGCGGGCGCCTGGGGAATCGGCGCATTGCCATATTATATGATTTAGCGTTACTTTTTGTCCGCAATTTTTACATTTAGAATCTTCTTCCTCCCCGGTCTGTGTTAAGAAAACCCAGACAGGGCAGATGTAGTTATCGGCTTGTAATCTTCTCCAGATGCGTGCTTCATTGTTAGTGAGAGACCGATCTGGGAGAGGGTATACTTTTCGATCTAATTTGTAAGATTCTGTGATCTCATTGTATGTGATAGCGCAATCTTTAATTCCCTTGCATTCGGGCTGTTCTACCGCTGCCCGGTGGTAGAGATCTCGGGCCAGCAGGTGCGCAGCTTCGTTGCCAGGGACAGACTCGTGTGCTGGTATCCATATGATTGATATGGTTCTAGTAATGGGATTTGTGAGAAGAATCTTTTTGGCCTCCTCTGAGATCCGTCCTTTTGCAAAATTCCAGACAGCCGTTTTGCTGTCGCTGATTATAGTTTTGGCCTGTGTACCAGTGCATGCGAGCGCTATTGCGACCTCTTCAGCTGTACTAATGTCACGGGTGCGTGTTGAGGCCGCAATTTTAGGTGCACCTTCTCCATTTACTACTGCCGAGACAGCTGCTCCGTGTCGTCCGCATGATGCGTCCGCATAAGCAACTTCATCGACTGCTTTGCGTTTCATTCTTTTAGCGATGGCTTTGGCTCTGTGTTCTCTGCGTTCTTTGTTGTAGTCTGGGTGCATGTTTCGAGGTAAAGGTGGTACCAGTATGTGTTCCCTTATGTTGGGTGGGATAGATGTTTTCGTCTGTGGGCCTCTGTCTGATTGGAGTCCGACCCAGTCTAGGATGGCTCTACCTGTCTCCTTCTGACTTAGTCTTTCCAGATGAGAGATTCCGACAGCTTCAGTGAGCTCTTGCCATGTATTATGAATCCCCATTTTCTCCAGCTTCTGTGTTGATGTGGAGACAGGGAGGCCTAGTGCGCGTTTGACGCATTTTCGAATTATGACATCGATTTTTTCACGTTCTGTGTTTTTGAGATTGAGAAAAGGTGTGGCATAACATATGCGACTGATGATGTAGGCCTGCGTCATTTTGAGTAGACTACGTTCCTTGAGACAGTGTCCTCTAAGCGCTACTCTTCTGAATATGCCCGTAACTTGGGCTGCGTAGTTCTCCAATTTTTTGATGGTGTTTGTGTTCTGCCCTCTTGCTTCGAGGATCATTCCTAAGATTCTAATTTCTTCTACTTGTGGAACCGGGTAGTTTTCAACATTTATCTTTATGTCTGCTTTATTTTTCGTATATTTGGGGTTGTAGATGAATAGTTCTGACTTTTGCGGCGAGCAGGATAGACCGCGTTCCGCAGCATACTCAACCACCTTATTTGCGGCAGCCTGGAGTTTGTTCTCTATTTCTGCGTCGCCTTTATTTATCCAGATATCTATGTCATCTGCATACATGCTAAATTTTAAGTCCGGTATTTGCTTTAGTTGTGCTGGTAGCCCCCTAATAGCAATGTTAAATAGAAAGGGAGACAAGACAGAGCCTTGTGGCGTTCCCTTGCTACCCAAGATGATTGTAGGTGATTTGGCGCTTTGAAAGCTCATGGTGACTTCTCTGTTAGTGAGAAAATCTTTGATATAGTTATAAGTTCTGATTCCAACCCCAACTTCTTGGAGACCTTCGAGCACTGCCTTATGCTTGACATTGTCGAAGGCTTTGCTTGGGTCAAGTCCGAGAATAGTCTTTGTATCTGAAGATTCATGTGTTATGATATCGTATCTAAGTCTGAGCATCACGTCCTGTGTGCTGAGCCCCGGCCTGAAGCCCACCATTTCGTGTGACCAGAGGTTCTCTTGCTCCATGTATTTGGTAAGTCTCGTCTGAATAACGCGTTCCATTAGCTTTCCCACGCACGAGGTCAGTGATATGGGTCTTAGGTTTTCTAGTTTTGGCGGCTTCCCCGGTTTGGGTATGAGGACTATACTGGCATTTTTCCATGCCTGCGATAGTTGTCCAGTCTCCCATACCTTATTCATGTATTCTGTCAGGGCTGTGATTGACTCGTCGTCTAGATTTCTGATAATAGTGTTCGTGATACCGTCAGGTTCTGGGGCTGATCTTGTCTTTAATCCAATAATCTCAGCTCGGACTTCAGCCCTAGTGATGGGGGCGTCTAAGTCTAGGTTAGGTTTCCCCTCATATGCTGGTAACGTCTCGGTTTTCGTTTGTCCGATGTAGATTTCGATTAATTTGCTCATCAGTTGTTCGTCCGAGCCTTCGAAGGCATGCTTAACTTTAGTTTGATTTACGTTGGCTTGTGCTTTAGATTTTTCCGGATCGAGCATGTGTCGTAGAATGTTCCATGTTTTCGAGAGGCTCATGCCTTGTTCCATTTCATCACATCTGCTGCACCAGTTTTTTTTTTTCATTTAGTTTGAGGGCGTATGTCTCCATCTCTTTAATATGTCGAGCTAGTGCTCTCCTAACATTACGGTTCCATCTTTGTGTTTTTAGGCTTTTCTCTAGGTCCTGTTTCTTGTTCCACATGTTTAGGAGTTTGCTATCGATACTCGGCGGTGCATCTTCGTCTTCTAGAGTGACTGTTGCTTCCTCCACGTGTTTCTTTAGCGTTTGTGACCACTTATCGATATCGTCGATTTTCTCAATTCTCTCGGTCTGTCGTATTTGCCTAAATCTTTCCCATTCCGTGATTTTGGGTTGTTTGGGTTTTCTAATTTTGATTCCTTTTCCTAATGTGAGTGCAATAATGAAGTGGTCACTACCTAGGTTTTGCTCGGTGTTTTTCCAGTCCGCTGTACTTACATTCTTGCTTAAGGTCAGGTCGAGGCTGGTGTCCCTGCTGACGCTATTACCCGTGCGTGTGGGCGCATTTGGATCTGTGTGCAGGGTAAGTCCTAGTGTTTGCATGTCTTCCCATAATTGCCTGCCCTTAGGATCCTGCCGATCGTACCCCCATTCCTGATGGGCTGCATTAAAGCCACCGGCTATGATAAGCGGGTTATTTCCTGCGATCTTTAGGGCTTTTCGGAATAGGACTTGAAACCTAACTTTCCTTTGCTTCGGAGTGCTATATATGTTCAAGAGAAAGATACTCTTTCGGTCTTTTCTTCCAGTGATGATTTCGGTTAAAACTGCTTCTATATCCCGAGATGTGATCTCGTGATTAGTAGCGGCTATGTTTCTCTGGATAAAAGTCGTGACTTTGGATTTTTCGCCCCTCTCGCTGCTGTGGCTTTGATATCCAAACAATTTGGTTGGGTTTTTCCCAGTCTCCTGTATCATGATAGCTATGGGTTTGTCGGCAGCTTGTTCTATGTATTGTTGCAATAGCGCTCGCTTTCTCTGGTACCCTCGGCAGTTCCACTGCCAGATCGTGGAGTTGTCTTTCTGATTATGGCTTTTGTCCATGATTGTTACCCATTGTTTCTTCTAGTTTTGCGATTCTGTTACTGGATTCAGAGAAGGCCAGTGATGCTTCCTGCGTTTGTTTAGTGAGATTTTGAATCTGCACTTGCATCTGTCCCTGAGCCCCTAGAAGTTGCCGGATTAGCGTGTTAATATTCTCGAGTTGCTTATCAAATTTGTCATTACGTTGTTCAAATTTTCTATTAAGGGTTATAAACGGATCGGTCTCTCCCCCTTTACGCTTCTGGGGTGGCGGCCAGGTGAATTCCAAGTTCATACAGTTTGATTCCTCTGAAGTAGAATTAGTAGTAATTGAATTTCTGGTTTTTGGTACCTCATTTGATTGATTTGCAGGCGGGCTCTTAGCCGTGGGCTTTTCGGTGAATTTAGATTTAAGTTCCTGAATTTCGCGACTCATTTGTTTGATCATCTAAGTTCGGCGTTTTCCCTTCTGAGTTTTTCCATCTCTCTATTTTCAGCCTGGGAGGTTTTGCTAACGAAGCTTACCGTCTTGTTGTCTGCTGACTTGAGTTGGCCCCATGGATTCTTGGGATCTCTGGGAGGCAGGCCAGGTCCTCGTCCCTGGCTCGTGTCCCGGGATTTCGAGGTCTCTCTGGTTCTTGAGCTTGATCTTGATCTCGACCGGGTCCCGGTCTCCGACCGTGGGTCCGTGTTTGCCCGGTTCCTTCCTCGGGGTTGTCGTCCCCGGTGCTCTTGTTCCGAAGAGTAGAGGATGGGTCCCTGGCTTCCTGAAGTTGATTGCAGTTGTTGTTTTTCTAACCTTTTCTCCCACATTTTCTTCTTTGAGAGGTAGGGCATCCTGTATATTTCGCGGCATTTGTTGTCTCCTAGGACATGGTCTTTACCGCAGAGTTGACACTTAGGTTCACATGTGTGTCCAGCGCCTGGATGTTCCAAGCCACAGCCGCGACACTTCACGTTGGTCGGATCTGGGCATACATCGGCTCTGTGTCCCAGCCTGCCGCATGTTGTGCAGACTTCGTACTTCTTCTTATACAAGTAGCACCTCATGTTTATTCCCTGGAAATTGAGCCATTTCGGAACAAACCAGTCTTCGAAAAGTATGAGAATGGTTTTGGATCCCGCTCCCAGTCTTCTAATACCGGAAATTTGCGGATTAGTCCCACTCCATTCTATCATTTCTTTAAGTTCCTCCGCTGAATATTCAAGTGGTACGTCGTGAACGACGCCTTTGCCTCCGTCTTCGGGCATGGCGATGTAGGACTTCGCTTCAATTATGTTGGGTCCAATCTTCAGAGCTTGAATAGCTGCGTACTTGTAAGTTCTCTCGGTATCCGTAGTAGCGACCAGTATTGATTGCTGAGTAGAGTTTGGGGAGATGATGTCACCCTTCGTAGTCGTCAGATCCAGGCCGGCGGCTTGGATGATAACTCGAGACAAGTTCAATCTTCCTACAATGTTGATAATGCTATTAATTCCGCCTCTGGGGCGAATGTTGATCTTGTTAGCGGTGCTGGGAATTCGCTCCTGCTGTCGCTCAATCGATTTTTCGGCCAGCTTCCTTCCTTGAGGGGGCTTGGGCTTGGGTGGGTTCAGCGTTCCAACGTGGTCGGCTTGGGCGTTGTTGACGGCCACGTTTCGGTTTCTCTTTCTGACGAACCATTGTCCGTTCAAAATATCGCTGGCCGAAGCGTCTCTTCCCTCCACGGTTTCCATCATCTTGATCTTCTCAAGTCGCGACGCTCTGGGGCCGCTCCCAGCCTCTTCGGGTAACGCCTAGCGCCCAGCGAGGCTTCGGAGTCGAGCTAGGCCTAGGCCTCGGTCAGAAAGTTTTAAAGACTCATAAAATCCAGAAAATTGGGCCTACCGTCGAAAGTCCGGTGTCCCCGTGGTGTTTCGAGGTTCAGGTATCCGTTGGTAACACAGGATAGGAGGTGAGAAGTCAAATACCGCATTCGCAGATTGAACTTTTGCGGAGCGAAACAAAGTGCGTCCGTCTCAGAAAGCGAACGCCAGCCATCCTCGCTGCAGGGTTGCCAGGTCCAAAAAACGAAAAGTCGCCACAAAAATGGGAAAAGTAGCCAGAAAGTAGCCAACCAGAGGAAGAGCAATAAAAAGTAGCCAAAAAGGAGCCATGAGGCCATGCATGGGGCAGTAAATAGAGCGCTCACTGCAAAAAGACAACCAAAAATATTCGTTTAATAGTCATTTTATTCCAACGCTCGTGAAGAAACAAATGCCACTTGCGTCTTATAAAAACTAAATCACGTAGAAAAGATTTCTGAAAAAAAAAAAAAAAGAAACTGGCTGCGTAAAGGCCCGTTCACACTTGCGGCTAGCAGCGGTCGCGCGACCGTTTTGGTCGAAAAGCGACAGTCGCAAATGGTCGCATCGGTCGAAAAGCGACTGCCGCGGGCCGATCGGGCACTGCTCGAATTTCTAGTCGCGCGACTACTAGTCGCAAACCATCCCGGAGTACTAGATCGAGCACCTTCTCAATGCAATTAAAGAAAACGGCATCCGGAATTCAAAGGCAGGGAGAAGGATATGGCCTGGGAGGAGATTGGAAAGATATTCGGACTATCCGGTAAGTACTATGAACTTTTGAGAAATGGGTTTTTCACGCAGGCGCAACATTTTATATTGACACCGTCTATTCGTCGTCGGTGTTCTCGCCTGAAAAAGCTAAAGTGTCTGGCAAGCGGCTGCTACCGACGTTCGCTGACATCGTCCTGCAGCTTTCCTACTCCCAACTCGTTTTTCGAGAAGGCGACAGTCGCAAGTGTGAACATGGCTCCTCTCCTCTGGTCGCGCGACTGCGCGACCTCATCTAGTCGCAAGTGTGAATAGACCTTGACTGCGATATTATATAAACAGACATAAAACTAAACTGACCAGATAAACACACATGTTATCAGAAACTTCTCTGTGATGATTAGAAACAATATAAAATGCATAAAATTATGTCCACGAAAATGTAAGTATAAAATGTTAGTGGAGTTGGATGTCTCAAACAATGGCTACAAAAGGAGAACACGACGAAAGGAAACTGCGACCACTCAGGTGCGATGTTCAGGCCTGCCGTAAATAGTTGAGTTGACCTTCTCAATCATCGTTTGGGTTTATCAAGGATATGGCCAATGTGCAGGGGGTGTTCACACGATCACACACACTTCTTTTTGATCATGACTACTAGGCGTTGGACGGGAACCTTCGGTTTCTCAAGTATAATATTACATTATCGAGAGGCGTTTACCTTGCCTAGAGATATAGAAATCATTCTTTCATAGGTATACCGAGTATATTCGTAAGCTTCCTTGACACTAGTGCCTAATAATGTTCGGCGAATTGCGGTCAATGAATGGTTGTCCGCGCTCCTTGATCGCATTGAAAGTGTGCAACTGTTTTATTTTGTGAACAAAGTATAAGTGCAAAAGCCACTTTCACACTGGTGAGACAAACCTATGGACGGAAGATGCACTCATGACTAATTTATTGTCAGCGGGTGCACGCTAAATAAGACGTACTGCAAGCAAATATGCACGGGCAAAGAAAAACATTTCGAAGCAGTTCGTGGAAAGCCTAGTTAGTGTGCTAGCTCTGTTGTGATTTTTATATAAGTTTGGCTAGCTAGCATAAAGCTTTTACATTTGCCCTTAGTTTGCCATCTATAATGCAAAGTTTGGCTTTAAGTGCAGTTAAATAATTAGCACTCATTAATTTGGCTCGATAACTACCACAACTCATTTGCACTCAACCTAAGCTTTCGAAAGGTATATGACGATGCATATAGCTCACTAACGCTAACTAATATGGATTGCTAACTAATTCAGAGCATTTGGAGACATCCTAAGCTTTTCAACGGTATATGACTTGATCGTCTAGCTCAAAGTTTGGTTTTATACAAAATTAAATAATTAACGCAGATTAATGAGGATCACTAGCACAGTGCCATTACACTTGGCCTAAGCTTTCCAGCGGTATATGACTCGATGCTGCAGCGCAAATTTGGGTTTCAAGTGCGATTTACTAAATATCATTTAATTTCGCCCGTAGTTGGTCAAAATAAGTGTATAATTAACCAATGATCCAAACTCAAGGTTTATCACGTGACATATACTATGCTTAGCCAAGATTGCTTGAAAGTAGCGAAATAAACTAAGCGGCCGCTTTGACTTTCTCTGATCTTAAAGTTCAAAGCACCAGCCTGGGTCGTTTTCTCGTTTTGCGAAAAAAAAAAAACGAAAGTAGCGAAATAGACTGAGCGGCCGCTTTGACTTTCTCTGATCTTAAAGTTCAAAGCACCAGCCTGGGTCGTTTTCTCGTTTTGCGAAGTTTTACCGCGGTGACGGAGTTCACGCTCAAAAAAAAAAGATAAAAAAACCCAAACACAGCCAGACAGAGGCAGTACTAGACCCTGAGCGCAGACCTGGCCTAAAAACGCGCGCTTCACTGACTGCTGCGGCCGGACGGCGGGCGCCAGGGAGAAAAAGCGTGTCGTGCGCAGAGCTCGTAGCCGCCGCGCCCCTTAGCCGCGCGAGGAGAATTGAAAAGGAAAGCGCGGCGCGGAGGAGAGTGTCGCTACTTTCAAATTATCAAGGGGTTTTAGCGGATGGATGTTAAGAGCGTCCCCTTTGAAACACAGTGGGGACAGTCGTCACCATGCAGAGTTAGTTGTATTGCAGCGCTACCGTTGATAGATTTGCTATCTGTCTATCTATAAAAACGAGCATCCTGAACAGCGCGCAAACGGGCTCGCTGGAATAGGCGAAAATTTTTCAAAGTAGCCAGAAAGTAGCCAAGTAGCCAACCTAAAATTTTTGTCGCCAGGCGGCTCAGAAAGTAGCCAATTTGGCGTAAAGTAGCCAAATCTGGCAACCCATGCGCGTGAACGCGGCTGTAGCGGAGGAGCATGGATGGATGGAGGGAACATAGGAGCGTCCCCTTTGAAACGGGGTGGTAGCAGTAGCTATCATGCTCATTTTTCTCCATATATCTTAATTATTGATTTAGAATTGTTAACTAAACCATCAGTCTATTTATTAAATTTTGCTCCTACATTACTAACATTATGTCACCTCTCTGCTTTTAAGCCACCAATCTTCCAGCCGTTTTTTGCTAGTTTCCACCGCCGGTTTATTCACCCGGCCACTGTTATCTCTAAACCCCAGAGCTTCAGGAACAGTGATTGCGCCTGCATCAACTTCCGGATGGATACCATTGCATTCGAGTATAATATGGTCAATTGTTTCACTGGAGTTTCCACATACAGCACATGCGTCATCTCCATTGTTAAACTTCTTTTTGTAGCTGCGTGTTCTAAGGCACCCTGATCTAGCTTCAAAAAGTAGGGCACTGCCTCTTGAGTTATCAAAGAAATCTTCCTTCCTGATCTGCATTTTCCACTTTCGGTATAATTCCACACTCTGTTTTTTTTTCCATCGAATTTATCCAATTTTTACCTTCTGTGTTTTTCACCTGTTGCTTAATGCTCTTTATTTCTCCGTTCTTGTTACTAACATATTTACTAGTTAGTTTCCTAGTTCTTTTCCTCCATTGTGAGTCAACGCTTTTTAGGTACAGGTATTTAAATACCTTAGCTGCCCATCTGTTACTGTCCAATTTCCTCAGGCGTTCCTCATATAATATTTTACTCTGAGCTTCCCGTACTTCGAAAGATGCCCAGCCCATATCTCCCTGTACCGCCTCATTTGTAGTTTTGCCGTGGGCACTATAGTGCTAATCGTCCAACGGATCTCTGATTTGTTTCTAATGTCGACTGTACCTCTGATTTTAGGCACAAAACCGCATTTCCGAAAGTAAGTCCGGGCACCATAATTCCTTTCCAAATACCCCTCAATACCTCATACCTATTGTATCCCCACAATGCCTTATGCTTCATTATCCCGGCACTCCTTCGCCCTTTGGCCTTAAGTGATTACTCATGCTTTCCAATGTATGCCAATCCTTCGTTTATCCATACCCCCAAATATTTATATTCTGCTACTCTAGGTATTTCAAGGCCTTGAATTTTAAGACCCTGATCAGTTGAGCCGTTGAAAATCATCAGACCCGACTTAACTGCGCTGAAACTGCAGCCTAGAGCGTCCGCTTCGTCTCCGCAATACTTAACTAGAGTTTGCAATTCTTCCAGACTCTCAGCTAGCAGCACAATATCGTCTGCATACATCAAACCGGGGAGGCGCTGCTATACCGCCTTTCCACCTAATCTGTATGACAGGTTAAAACCTAGGTTACTGTCTTGTATCCTCCGTTCCAGGTTTATCATATAAAGCATGAACAGCACCGGTGATAGAGGACAGCCTTGTCTTAATCCTTTGCATACTTTGACATCCTCCGTACTTCTTATCCCTTCCCAGGTAATTTCTACTTTGTTATCCCGGTATATTTCCTGTAGGAACCCTATTATCTCATAACCGGTATACCTTCTTCTTTTAATATGTTCCACAGGAGTTCCCTGCTTACGTTGTCGTACGCCCCGTTTATGTCCAGGAAGGCCAAATACAAAGGTCTATTTTCCACTCTAGATATTTCGATGCATTGGGTAAGCACGAACAGGCTATCATCTAAGCGCCTACCATTTCTAAAGCCGTTCTGAAGTTCTCCGAGTATCTTGTTACTTTCAACCCATGCTTGCACCTTTAATTTCACCGCCTGCATGGCTAACCTGTACATTACAGATGTTATGGTAATCGGCCTGTAGAATTTTATGTGCATCCTTTCTCCTTTCCCTTTATAAATCAAATCCATTTTACTCTGCCGCCAGCTGTCCGGAATTTGCTTATTCGCTATGACTGTTTCCAAGGCTTTTAACAACTTTTCCTTACTTTTTGGACCGAGTTCATTAATCAGCTTGATCGGAATTCCATCTATTCCTGTAGATGTGTTTTTAGGAATATTTTTTTCTGCCTTTTTCCAGTATAGATTGGTCAGTTCTAAGGTGCTTTGTATTCTGCTACCTTGTGTTGCTTCCTGATTTGCGGAGATCACCCTATCGTCGTTCTTAAATGACTCGGCTATAACTGATGTAATGTAGTTCACTGCGTTGTCCCCCTTTAAACAATTTCCCTCGTTATCTTGAATTCGATCTTGCTTTCTTTGATTCTTCTTCCCTAGCCAGCTTATATGGTTCCAGAATTTTCTTGCTCCGCCTCTAGAGGCATCGTGTATATCAGCCATCCAGCGATCGGTGGACTGTCTTATTTTACTTTGGACGAGGGCCTGCACTTGAAGTTTCTTTTGTCGATATGATTCCCATTTTTGGTCGATTTCCTCCTGAGAAGTCTGTGCTTTCTTTGCCATTCGGTGTTCCCTTGAAGCAGCCCGTCGTTGTTCAATAGCTTCCCTGATTTCCTTATTCCACCAGCTCCGTGGCTTCCTCTTTCCATTCCAGCGGTTTGCTGCTTTAACCTCCTTAATTTTACTCCTTATGAGTTGTTCTACCTGTTCATAATCCCAGTCTTCCATGGGGCTTTTCTCTATTGCTTCCTCTATGTCTGCTGCTATCTGCGCTATTTGATCGTCGTTTAATTTTGCGTTTACGTTTTGTCCATTCCAGTTCCATTTCTCTTTTCATCAAGGGCCCCATCTGCAGACTAATACGTTTGTGATCACTTCCCAGACTACACTCCCCTTCTTCGTCTATTTCCATTTTGTGACCTTGCTATAAATTTCCTGCGACATTAGACAATAGTCAATGGTCGTCTGCCTTTTGCGGAATTCCCACGTGATTTGGCCTTCACATTTTGTTTCTCTATTTACTATAACTAGATCGTGTCGCTCGCAGAAATCTAGCATTAGCTCCCCGTTACAATCCGTGTATCCATCTAGATCGTCGATGTGGCCGTTCATGTCCCCCAGCAGAATAATATTGGCCCCGTTTCCAAACTGGCTTATATCGTCACTGAGACATTCAACAAGATCCCTGTTTTCTTGCCTGCATTGATGTCCTGTTCCTAAATAAACTACCCCTAGCCATGTCCTTATGCCGGCAATGGTTCTTGAAACCCAGATATGTTCTTTACAAGATGATTTAATTCTTTGCCAATTTGTTCCCTGGTGTATCAACATACCTACGCCTCCACCCTTTCTTTCCGTTCTCGTTCTGTTGCACCCTTCCCAGACGTAGCCTTCTATAAACGGCGGATCTTCTAGATCCCTGAGATGAGTCTCGCAAAGAGCGTACACACCTACTTTGTCATCCTTCAACTGCTGTTCTATCTCTAGCCATTTCGCTCTTTTTCTACCTCCTTGCATGTTTATGTAGCTGATCCTAGTGTTAAATTTCTTTTTTGTACTTTTCTTTCTAGACCTACTCTTTACCATTTTTGGGGGCTCAGCCTCCATTATTACACTTTCTTCTGCTTCACTTCTAACTACCTCTGTGCACGAAGTCCTCGCGGACCCCCTAAAAAGCAGCAGTGGGGCGATAGCGACCCCACCGAGGCGCGGCGGGCGGTGGAAACAAACCCAATTGGAGAGGCCGTAAGAGAAGAGAAGCGTGCTCTCCCTGAGACCGGCCGTGTCCATGGAGACAGGCGCGACACTCCTCCTTGCACTGCAGGCACTGTTCTCCAGGAGGCACTGGTGCAGCGCATCGCAAGTGGAAGGTACCTTGCCGCGTGCGATAGATAAATGGGTACGTAAGAAATCACCTCGACAAGGTACTCAGAATGTACGTGCACTGGGGGTACCATGAAAGCACAGGGCCTTTACACAAAAGTGGTTCGGAGCTTGTGGAAAGAGGTCCCGGAGCTCACTTTCACCAATGTGATGCTGTCTGTCGTCGGCTATCCGGGCGTTCACAATGGCAACGCGAGGTGAAAAGGCAGGCCAATGACGTCTATTGATCGACACCTAACGAGGCGGTGCAGCGTAAAATCGGGTGGTCCCATTTCGAGGCCCGAGGGTCAGTGGCGAAGCTTGGTCTTGAAATTCAGCACTGACCCTTGGCCAAGAGCGCTGGGTGAACCAGATATAACACTTCCTCCTGTACTTCGGATTGTCATCAGAAAACACTACAGAATTGACATGTTCTAGTATTCCAAACGTTCCGGCCACAGCTAGCATCCGGCTGGAATTACGAATTACTTTCGAACATGCACTTCGTTTCCCGCCTCTTGGTTGGGCTGTCAGTGATGCCGCGGTTAGTGCTGCGTAAGCAACCGCGGAAATAATAATGTGATGACTTCTGTTTTGGGAAAATAAAAATCTGCGTAGATAGATACTGTAGGGTCACATACATTATTAAGCTAGGCCACTTCTTTACAAAAGAATTTATATATCCAAATCCAAACCGAAGCGATCCAAATCCTTTACTCTGACTACTACTAGCATCACATGCACATGTTTCGCGCGGTTAAAGTGCTCCAATATTCTAGAGCACTTTAGCGCGGTTTAGTGCGGTGTCTTGCAGCCGCTCGGACGTCTGCATTTCAGAGGAATATTTCGCGCTCGCAAGGTCATGTTCATCTCTCTCGTGCGGCTAGCAGCGGACCCGTGGAGCAGAAGACAGTCACCTATTCGTGTGCCCAAAGTGCCATTGTCCTATCGCTACCCTAGAGTGACAGTGCTCGTCGTTACCGTCACAGGCACCTGCCTTCTGTTCAGCCGAGTCATCTACGATGCCTTTCTTGTCGATTTCTTCGAACCAAATCGTATGTTTCATTTTGTCTGCACTTAATACGGTTACCTTTTCCTTCATCGACTTTGCTTTCAGCGTGAAAACATTGGAATGCCGTATCTTAATTGTAGTAAGCGCGCAGAAAACAAGAACAATTTTCCATTTTACTATGCTATCGTTGCCCAAAGCAGTAAATGCGTATGCCGTTTGATTGCGCATGGCGAAGAGTTCTGCCTAGAACTTCTTAGCTTACGCTGTCTGTGCGTGTCGGGTAGGGAGCAGTAAGGAGCTGCCGTTTCAAGCAACCCGACTTCAGCTACGATCGAAACCAGGTTGTACACGGAATATGTGCGTAGGTTGAACAATTTCTGACTGCATCCACAACAGCTTGGTCGGACCAATAATGCGAAACTAATTTGTTTCGAGCAGTGTAAATGTGGTAGCTGAATCCTCTACTATGAACAATTCAGGCAAGAGTGAAAAGTTCTCATGAGCCAAAGATGAAGATACTCACAGCTTGTATAGTTTAAGGTAGCAAAATTGGTAAAAATTTCCACTTTGTATTATGGCGGCAAAAAATGGCACTCATTACACTCTGAAGATCAAATCGAGCTTATGCTATAGCGCCTCAGTATGTTGTGCCTGTGCATATCCTAGTGTTCAGTAATGGTAGTGCTGATTTTGTAGTTAATTAGATGGTTAAGGAAATGAGCAGCTCGTAATGAGATACCAGTGAAGAAATCCGGAAGCCACCGAAAAAATGAAAAATAGGAAGGATTTATAAAAATGCAGCACTTTGAAGACAGGGACAAACACAACAATCAAGCCAGATGGATACCATCCCATTTAGGATGCAATATCATCACCAGAAATAAGGAACAGCTAACGCGCGAAAATGCAGAAGTGAGGGAAAAAAACCCTAAATACTGAAGGGTGAATGTGTAAGTGACCCAACAATAATAAAGGAGATAGCATGCTGGGGTCACATTTTATTTATTCTCCTACAGTGTATAGAAAACCTTTATCTACATTGAATAAAACCGAGTTGAAAGCTAGCACACATACTGTTCACCCTGTGTTTGCCCTTGCCTTGCTGCATTTCTATAATGACAATCCCACCTGAACATTAGCCCGATAGAAAGGAGTGCTTCTGTTTTTGCAACTTGTGAGGTTCACCGGTGGGAAACTAAATGTGTGGTCAATTTTCGGCTGAAACATCACAACTTGTTGGAGGGATCGAACTCATGACCTCCATATTTCACGTACAGCACTCTACCAACTAGACTACAGCAACAGTTGTCTTCGCCTTCTACTTTTGGGGGTATATATGTTGCATGTAACCTAAGCTTGAGAGTTTTCAACCCTGATAACGCCTTTGGTGGTGTATGGAGTACATCTTGTTTTATTGTGAGTGCCACAGGGAATACAGTCTAATGACGAAGGCAGGAACTGGGAAGAACCCTTTTATGCTTCCTCTGCCATCAAGACTGCCATCAAGGTTGTTTTTCTTCCTCTTTCCTATTGGTTACCCTTCAGCCATAAATTGATTGCACTGTTAATTTCTCACAGTTGAAGAAAATAATTTTAGAAATGAAAACATTGCCCTGTACTTTCCTTGGTTTTGATGACCAGTGGCTTCTTTCACTTCTACATTTTGGATAGCTATGACTGGTTGGTTGTGTTCTTTAGTTTGATTCAAAAGAACATACAAGTTCACCATGTTTAGTTTCTCAGATTCACTTTTCATTGGCAATGTTTGACATTCTTCTCATGCACAGCACAGCTGTCTGGCTATTGCGATGGCTGAACTCATTCAAAAGAGGAGATTGACAAAGTATAGAAGCCAGAGACATTGCTCCACTACATTTACATTCTGCTGGCTGGGAG
>JAJIZL010052206.1:0-10610 GCA_023969395.1 Amblyomma maculatum
TACTCCGTCGATTCCGGAAAATCTAGGCAAGTACCGATGTTGAATCACTTATCAGATAACGTAGACCATATTTTGCTACTTTGTGAACGTAGTTTCAGCTCGAATGGGGTTGTAGATTTTGCATAGGATTTTTTAAAAACCCAGCCCCCAAATATTCAAAACCCTGTATATAAGAAAGTTAACTCCACCCATCCATGCGTTGTATTCTTTCACAACACATGGACAGTCCACTGCCTTTTTCTTGCCGTTTCGTCCATCCTTTGCGGTTGGTTGTTGCTGCATATAAGTTTGTTTGATCCACGATATGTTTGATCACGTCCTCATCGAAATACAGCATGAATGCTTCAATGGCAGTGCTTCTTTCCAAGATCTTCTGCGATCCAGATGCATTATGATTTGTCGGAATCGTCGCAATGAATTTGGACATGTCCCACTGGCTGGCTGTAACATCATCATCTAAGCCTTCAGGAAGCTCCTTCACTTTTTTGTTTTTTTTTTTTTTTCTTTTTCCTGAGTACGGCTTGCGCGCATTTTTTTTTGCCCTTGCTTGTACAGGGAACAGGCAGTGGTAGCGGAACCTCGTCCTCTTCGCTTCTCTCAGCGCTTCCGAGTACAAAGTCTTCATCGTCAGAGCTATCGCAGTACTCATCGGCGCTGTCATTCGACTTGTTCGGTAAACTAAAATAAAGCTCCAAGGCTTCCTCCCGGCTCAGGTTTTTTCGTTCTCCTACGCAAAAAAAAAATGAATTGTGGCATTCAGCTCCAGTTTCATATTTGTGCACACACTAGACCCACTAAGCACAGAATATCTTGTAGCTGTCTTGATATGTCTATATTGGTCACATATATCTTGAGCTATCAAAGACATCTACAAGACGTCGCTAGGTGCTAGTCTAGAAGACATCATCGGCAAGATGTCTGGAATCTGTCTTGTGAAAAATTTTTGTCTTCAGCTACGCAAGACAGTTATTAGCCGGCTTAAGCCAGATATCTTCTAGAGTTCTGCATCAGAAGTCTACAATACTTCCTCACAAGACGTTTCGGGGTCACATATGCGCCTATAGTGCAATGTGTACATAATTTAACTGGACGACACTGTTCTGCATACTCTAAGTATAAATTGTCGAAGGTTTGTTCTAGCAATTTTTCAGCTTGCAAAATGCTGTATCCAAAGTGCCTGCGCTTTTGAATTAAGCATGCAATCTGGGCTGTTTCCAGCATGGCACCAAGAAATGCTGTTTAGGCGATGGGTATCTGAACATAATGTACAAAAGCCGCTGACACCTTCATTTCTGCATCGTTTATTGGTGCAGCCCATAGCCACACGCGTACTGTGTTCGACCTCGCTAGGCGCAGTCCAGTCCGCCGGAAGACTCCAAACTCCGAGTGTTCACTACGACAAAGTAAGCTAGCGATGTATCCGTGTGTGATAAAAGCCAGTAGTTCGCACAGAGGAACGATTTGCTGCGCCGATGTTAATACGGAACGCCAGCTATGCACGATCCGCCATTCCCAAACTTCGCGCGCCGTGGCCTTTTTGCACCCCTCCTCTTTACAGCGAGATAGAAAATAGTGTGCCAAAATAATTACGCAAGACGCAGGTTGTATTTACCGTTTTGAAACAAATACGTCATAAGCAACAGTTACATTTTACTTGTATAGCTTGTTTTATGGAATATATTTCAGATTTCTATTGTTTTTAAAGTTATTGTATCAATGCGCTGCTCGGCCGCTGGCCATTTCGTCGTGTCTAGTCGTGTGTGAACGTTGGGCCGTTGGTTTGTGACTGCGTTGAAAATGTATCCGGTCCGGCACAGCGGCTGCTACTTCTGGCTACGGTGGCTAGATGGGTAGGTGTGCCGACCGGCAGGGCACAAAGCGTAGTTCCGCGTGCCTCCGCTTCATGACGACGAAACTGGCGCTGCTGTTCTCCGCCCGGTGCTCACCGGCGGATCGTCTGCTACTTGTTGCAATCGCATCGCGCGTTTTGTTAACCTCATTTTTGTTTAAAAACATTGCTTATTACTTGCGTTATCAGTCAAAATAGTAGCTGAAACTGAGACTTTTGCGGTCTGGCATTGAAACAATAAACAGACGACACTAGCTACCTGTTTTCTCGTCTGTTTGCTATCTGTCATCGTCCACATGCAAGCGCCGTAGCGGAACAGGCGCTGCGCTTTTTGTGAGAAGTGATCGGAATGAAGACCAAAAAGGACACAACTTGTTTCGCACCCTTCTGCAAATCCGGCTACAAGTCATCGAGAAGAGGACTGAAAGTCTCGCTGTTTTCGGCGCCGCGGGATCCCGAACTGTTCAAAAGGTGGGAGCTTGCTCTTCATCGTGCCGACAAGAGGTTGCAGCCACACTCCGTTGTGTGTGAGCGGCATTTTGACCAAGAGTGTATCGAACGGGATTACAAATATATGATAGAAGGAAACGTTGTTAGCTTCCCACGTTCTCACCCACGATTGACGAATGATGCCGTGCCTTCTGCCCTGCCCGATGCTCCTGCTTACCTGTCAAGAAAGGTGACCGCGAAACGAAAGACGAAGAATTCCACAGGCTGCCGCCCAACCAAGGTTGCCAGAAGTGACAGCCACGACCTTGAGACAGTGCCGGACGATCCAGTACCTTCAAGCTCCAGTGAAGGTATCTCTACGTCTGTAACCGAAGTGTCACGTACCTCGTGCGGTTGACATTGACTTCACCACCTGCACGGTATCCCACAGCGACTGGACACATCACTCTATTGAAGATTCTGGCGCCTGCGTTCTCGACTTGCAGAAAAAGCGGACAGAGCATCGTTCTGGTGAAAGTAATACTCCTGGAGCACTGTGCGTCAAAACTGCGAGCCACCGTCCGTGCAAGGCGCCGTACACAGAAGCTGGATTTGGAAACTCGTGAACAGGTTGGGGACCTTTGGCTGACGTGGATGCCATGATTCCATGTCAGGGCGTAAAATGCAATGACCAACTTGACACCGTCCTCACGAAATCCAAGAATATAAGAATCCACGGCAACACAATTCATTCAGCTCCAAATGCGTCGGCATCGCCGCAAGTCAAGGAGACTCCTGTTTACATTGCCGATACGCAAAAAAGTTGCTCCTAAATCAGCTGTCGTACAAAAGAACAAAGGACCGGAGGTCGAGGGAGCGCGAAAAGAAGAGAAAGCTTGTAACCGCAAAGTTCAAGAGACTGAAGCGAAATATGTTTACTCTTGAGACAAAACTGGAAGAGATGAGGAGGAAGAACTCAAAACTAGAAAGCTGCGCGCTCATGTCAATAATAGAAAATTTGCCAGTAAGACAACAGTCACAAGTCATGGCCTGTTTAAATGCTTCAAAGCGGAAAAGCACGAAGGGTTTTAAGTACCAGCGCGAGTGGCTGCTCGAATGCTTGATAATGCGGATGAGGAGCAAACGGCTTTATGAGCACCTGCGCAAGGAGAAGATATCATGCTGCTGCCCGGCAGAACGTGTCTCCAACTGTACCTGCGCGGATTTCGAAGCGGATTCGGCTTCAACAAACGGGTGTTTGCTGCCTTGAAGGAAAAATGCAGATGCATGACGGAGCAGCAACGTCATGACAGCATTATGATGGATGAAATTAAACTTTCCGAGAACCTGACGGTCAGTCACTACGGGAAAGTGAACGGTTTGGTGGACCTCGAAAAATTTTCATCTAGCTCAGAATTGGCGGATCACGCCTATAGTTGTTCTCTTCCAACCATTCACGGGAAAGTGGCACCAGGTGCTTGGCGTTTTCGCCTCGAAGGAGAACGTGAAAGCTGATGTGCTAGCAAAAATTACGGTGGAGGGTGTGATAATGGCAAAACGCCTCACTTTTTGTGGATTTCATAACAACAGACGCTGCTAGCTGGAATCGTTCCATGTGACGTATTTTTGGAATTTCTGGGAAAGCAGGACAAGTTAGAAAGTCTCGCAGACTTCGCCTCTTTTCTGCAGCTCAAACCTTCGCCTATGATCGGTTGTGAGGACCATAAGATTGAGATCACTAACAGCGTCGTCAAGTTTTACTCTATCATGCGCCTCCACTTCTTGGTCAAGAGCAAGAACCTGGCCCGTGAAAACGCGCGAAAAAAAAAAAGAAAACACCTGAAATTGAGACGCGTGCTTTGAACGCATAGGCATGATTTTGGGGTGTGTTACTTCACTGACTCAAAAACACTAATGTGTGCATGCCATTTATTGCACTTTCAAAAGTTCAGCTAGAATTGATACCGTTTTGCAATACAAGCTTATGCGCTCGTTTTATTTTATTTATTCGCAAGGTCTGCTTACGCCCATGCACACGCATAAATCACAGCTGAGCACTGTGTTAATATATATTCGCGTTGCCTTGTGATGGCGTGGAACATTTAATGAAAAAAAAATTAAGAACGAGGAAGTGACATAACAGTGTTTGGAGTTGCTTGCCTGAAAAATCGGGAACGCAGCAAACACGCTGTACGTAAAAAAACAGCCTTAAACTCGGCTCCCCTGCCTTTGTAATATGTTTACATCCCTTCCCTATTCCTGTAAGACAGCTTGTTTGCAATAAACTCATTTTCACTTGGAAAAAAGTGAAGCGAGTCGCTTTCTGTCATGCGTGGCGACAGCCGGAGGAAACGGTCATGAACCGGGCTTTCGCTGGTGGCGCCACTGCGGCGTCATGAAGAAAAGGCACGCGTTACCCCCGCCGGTCGGCACACCTAACCATCTAGTCCACGACGTGATCTAGACACCGTATTCTGGCTTTAAGGCAAGCTTCGCTGGGTGAGTAAGAAATTGGTTCTTCTAAATGAGTCACTTAATGGAGCAGTAAAGTGACTGAGTGTTTTCTTTTTCCGATAAAAATGCTGCAAGGACCGTTGTTTGCATCCGCCGGCGCAGGCTGTATGGGCGAGCAAGATAGCGCGCGCGGACCGTTTAGTCAGTACGAAAGGCGGTGTTTTATGGCGCTTCTATAGTTTTGTGCATGCAGGAAGGTTTTGCGCTTGTAATTCCACTCGCCGCGTTTCGTGAACTGCCATTGGCGGCGGAACCTCGCGATGTAATTCTTCAAAATGAGCTTGGCGATCCGACGTCTTTCGTTGATTGCTGCTGGTTCTAACACTTTCCCAGGAAACACAACTGAGCACGAAAGTCTGCATGCTTAGTGTGGCCTTCACTCTGCAGCAAGATACAGAAAATACGCACCGTCGAGTGGAAGCCGTGCATTGTTTACGGCAGCCTGCAGAGCTCTATGCGCGCTAAGTTATGCCGCGGTTGCGAAAAAGAAAAAGAACGATCTTAGAGGGGAGGGTAAGGTGCATTCTGGCCACAGCGACTCTCCCAACTGCTAGCAAAATACTCTCGGCCTGTTCACAGGCACAAGTTGAAACACATGGCGAGATAGGAACGACGCACAAACATTCTGCAGTGATTTAATTTTAATAGTTCATAACATGTTTACAGTCAGCCATTACATTGCCACAACAATACTATAGTCCGTATATATTCAGTGATTACGTGATTTTACATTTTCATATAGTCAGAAAGCTCAATTTAGTTCTTTTTAAGTTCCTGAACTGCATGCTGTGTGATGTGCTGGTGCTCTATTTGCTTTGGTCCTCAGGTTTTTTTTTTTTTTTTTTTTTTAATTGGCGGAAATGTTTTAAGAAATTAAGCTTCAGTTGGTACAGAAAGAAGTCGAAAGCAAATCTTTCGGAGGGACCTCGTATAACGAAAAGCCTATTATTAATACACAAAAACATATCAATTTCATTTGTTTTCTTGCTTCAAGGCCAATAGACTCTTCCTATCCAGAACTGGGAAAAGAAAAGAGAGTACTGAATCTTAACTTACTTTTAAGGCATATAGAATGTAGCCATGTTATAATATGGGTTCAGTGTATGCCTTCTGGCTGTCCTCAACAACAAAGCTGTGACTCCACACAAACCTTTTGATAGCATATGGACTCCTCCCAAAGTGAAGGTTTTAGCATCAAAGGTGAAATGCCTTCATTTAATTCAATGCTCTTTTTCACATTGTGCTGTTGTGTCTGTGTTTGGTGCTCTTGTTATTTTGTGTCTGCACGAATTTTCATGTAAACAAAACACACACCCAACAGCTCAAGCAAGTGAGCTATGCATTCTTTTTTTTTTGCTCTGGGTGCATGCTCACTGTTTAAAATATTGCTTTCATTTGTGCTAGGAAAAACTGGTGATGCATACATACATAGGTACCTACATATATACATGCATAGATACACACATAGGTAATGCATCCATACATAGATACATGATACATAGATTTATTTCTTCTCTACATATGTCGAATGAAACACTTGGCAAACTAAGAGGCAGAAACCTTACCCAGCATAGAAAGTGATTCTCAATAAAAAAAAAGGAATGTATAAATCAGGAAAATGGTGGTTCTCTTCAGGTGTGTCTGTTGGTGAAGACAAGGAAAGGTTTAGCCTTTGAGGTCATCAAGGAGTTATTAATATACATATATTACACTCAGCACTATTTTGTGCTGCTAGTGCGTGTCTTGGTTAAACATATTTCTATTGTGTACTCAGTACTCTCAACCTTTGTGACATATTTTGAGGTTAAATTCTTATCCTTTAGTGGAATTTGTGCCAGTGTTTTGTAGTCAGTGATTTGCTTTATTAAACTTCACAAGAAATCTTTAAAGCATTGAACACCTTGCAGGTTGCCACCACCTCCACGGCTGCCTAGCAACTATCCTTTTCCTGTCTGTGCTGCAAACACAACTTAGCGATGAGGGCCACAGGACTGACATCTCACTGGGCAGTCGCGGGCTACTGACTGAATACACAGGTATGGTTTGACTGTGCCAAAAACTTGGCCAACAGTGGGACTTTTTCCTTCTGTTTGGGAGCTCATATATCTAAATCGTGCTTTTGATTTTAATCCTGGCAGGTGTGACATGGAAAGCCTTCAACATCAATGAAACTTAGTTTTGCCGACGTCACAAAAGAGTGGTTGGTGTTTGCCTTGTGACAAAGACCAAGTCCACATCTAAAGGCGCTGCACAGCCACCATGAACAGTGCCACAATAGCAAGCAGCTGGGATCAAGGCACCTTCTGTGCTCATTTACAACTCAAGTTTGAAGCTTTGTAATTTTGCAAAGGTAGGCCTCCAACAATTGACAGAGAGGAGCCTCCCAATCAATTGAGCCACAAAGGAATTCCCCCTTTCATGGTAGTAGGTGACAAAAAAGAGGCAGTGCAGCTGGTGTTCAGTACCGATAAAGAAAAAGCTGCCCAGCCTAGTTAGCTGTGGACAAGGGCTGGAGTGGTACCAGTGTTGAGAACGATCTGATTGGCAGAAAAGCCTCCTTTGAGGGATATTCGCCCCTTCATTCTTAATTTGTAACTGACTGCAGTGGATCTGATAGCCCCGGAAGTTTTCTTTTTTCTTTTTTTCAATTTTCTCTGCCCTCTAGGGGTTGTACAGAATAACAGATGCACAACCCATGCCAGCTCCCTCATTTTACAATGCTTTCATGCCAGAATGTTGGCAGTGGTATTCAGACCTTGTTTGGTTTTTTTTTTCAATGCCTTTTCTCCATGCATAATAACAGGCTATTTAGCATAACACAGTCGCACACAAGACAGAGGACACCATCAGCACTTACAACTGTTCAGCGGAAAGCAGCCGATGCACATAGCCTACTCAGGTGATGCGCACGGGTACAAGGCAACATGGAAACAGCACCAATTTTGTCAAACTATGCGTGAGAAATTTTTCTTCAGTCTTATAAGAAAAACCAATTTGCTGCTGACACAGCTGTAACCTGCTTTTTTATATGAAGGGCTTCTAGTGTTTCATGAGCCGTTACCCAGTTTTCACAATTGGTGCAAACCCTACGGTGCAAGACAAGTCGCTCACCTTCATTGTTAATGTCTTTTGCATGTTCCCTAAGTTGGCCATTCACGCAGAATCCTGCCTATGCAAAATAAGATTTTTCTACATGACAGTAGAATTTTATAGACTGTGGTCCACTTTACGAAATGCTGGCCATGTCTCTTCTGACAGCCGACCTGTTTGCTTTCGTAGCTTATGTGATGGCTTAGCTGAGCAAGCTTTCAGGGAGCAAAGGATACCATCTAAACATTAAACAGGTTCGAGCTGCGTCAGCGACACTTCAGTTTTTCTTTGAGGCTGAACAGATATTTCTCATACCTGCTTTGATAAGATTGGGGCTGTTTTCCTGTTGCCTTGTACATGAGCACATCAGCATGAAAGCTATGCATCGACTGCTTACCCCTAAATAAACAGTTGTAGTAAGTACACGTGGTGTCTTCTTTCTTGTGTGCGTCTGTGTTATGCTAAATACCTTTTTTATTTCTGAAAACCAACTATCTCAGCAGTTAACTTCCTTCTTTTTATACCAGCATAATGTGAAGAGCAGCACGATGTGCAACACTGAATTTTATTCTCTCTCTTTTTTTTTTTTTTTTTTTGCTGTGCCTTCTGTACTCCTCGCAAGCTGTTTGCTGCACTACAAAAGGTAAGGGCAGTTTGTGCCATCATGGCTGGTTCATGCTGCCCTTATCTTTTGTAGTGCTGCAAACAGCTTTTGAGATGGAATATGTACAATGACAGGGATGCAAACCTTTTGCTCCTTCCTTTTTCCTTATGGTGCCTTCTAGTGTTTCTTGTAGAGTGATGTATGACCCTTACCTGCTACCTTTCCTTAGTGCTTTTTAGTTATGATAGTAGAATGTAACTATGACAGGCATGCAGCCATTGCATTGGTTTTTCAGTGCATTCTAGTCATGCTAACAGGAACAGCAGCAGTGAAGCAGTCGGCTTCTTCTTTTGCAGTGTAGATTTTGTAATGGATTTGATGTCATGCCTAATGCTCAAGTGTTTATGCAGTTTCTACAAGATGTATGTATGACCAGCATTCAGTTGGTGACATGCATGCACATATAGTATTATGAAATGCAACACTGGTGATGATGGTCCTTTGTGAAAGCACCTTTTTCTGTATACTGAAGCTTTTTCATTCGAATTTGTTGCTTTGTTTTATTTTGTACAAACATTATGCAGATAGTTCGTTCAACCACTCAACCAGTTTTGTACTTTTTTGCATACCTATCCCTGTTTATTTCTAGTCATTTCCTGTTCTTGTTCGGAGTATGGATGTTTTCATTGTTTTTGTAAACAGATCATTTTAAGCTTGGAGAGAACTGCATTATTATTTTGTCATTTTCATACCACTTGTAGTGTCTAGTTTCTGTGCTTTTAACTGCGTAGTATTGTTGAAAAAAAAAAACAAATATATGATTAACACATTTTGTTTCCTAGCACCTTTTGCAGTTATTGCCGAATCTCCCAAAGAGCACCCAATCATGGCTGTCCACCATGCAGTGCGGCATGTTTTGTAACAAAGAATGTGTACAGATCTCACTTACTGTTCGCAGTTTTAATGTCTGTGAGAATGAATGACAATGTGCATCATTCTTTACATGTCATGTGTTCATGAGTTGGCTCTTTCTGATGTTTTCTTCCTTGGTACAACATTAGGCTTCAGAGAACCACATTTTTTCATTCGCATACTGTTGCTTGTGGCTTTCCTTGCTTTTAACATGCGTGAGATTGTTTAAGTTGCCTATTTGCAATGTATAATGTTGAGGAAATTAAAGAGTTCTGTAGTTTACTCATGTCATTTTCTAGCATTGGGTGCAGTTACTACCAAACTTTCCAAAGAGCACCTGATGGCCATTAACAGTGAAATGTGGCACGCTTTGTAATAAAAATCAGTTCTCATTACTAGACAACAGTTGTAGTGCGTGAGAATTAATGATTTACAATTGTACATCAGTTTAGCTTGCATCCTAACTGAATGTGTGAAAGAGCACTGTGGGTGTGTGACGGCAATGCAGCTTCAGTTGTAGTAGCATCTGATGAGACTATATTTTATGTCTGGCAGTGGTGTTGAAAACCTCTGCAAATACATAAGCATTTCAGACAGCTTTGCGAGAAATAGCAGGGAATAAATAATTTAGAGCATTGCAGGAGATTCTAGAGCTCATTTTAGACATTCAGAATCTATTTTAATGATTTCTAGATGATGACTTGCAAGACGTCTTGCAGCCTAAAAAAGTGGGTGCATTAGCTGAGCTAGAAGGCAGCTACAAGATGTACCAAGACGTATAAAAAGCGTCTTTCATATCTTGTCAAAGCATCTTTTAAATGTCTATCAGCTGTCTTGGGTGCCACTTCAGATGTCTATTAGGTGACTTGTTTTTCTTGGGCAAGATGCCTTATAGCTATCTGCTAGACTGACTTCCGTTTAGTATGTTATTTGTCTTCCAGGTTTCTAGGAGATATCTTGCAAGATGTCTTGTAGCCTAAAAAAGTGGGTGCATTAGCTGAACTACAAGGTCACTACAAGAAATATCAAGACATCTGGCAATATCTTGTCGAGACATATTATATATGTTTAGTAGCCATCTCAGAGGTCTACTGAGACATCTATCAGGCATCTTGCTTGTCTTGGCAAGACAGTTTATAGCCGTCTCATAGATGGGTTGGTGTTTACTGCGATCGCACGTTTTTGATCAAGTGGCACTGATCGAATGCTAAG
>JAJIZL010052213.1:0-33929 GCA_023969395.1 Amblyomma maculatum
GTGTATAGTCCCTCTCATCCGCATCTCAACACTCACGTGACATATACCGCGGATACGTGCACCCCTCTGGCACTGGAACTTCAAGCAATTTACAATGCCATACATTCCCTTCCACCAGTTCCTACATTCAATGCAGTTCATCTTTACACAGACTCTCTCACTGCCCTTAAACAGCCTAAGGCCGTTCGACGCACATTCCAAATAACACAGTCCATACATTTGCTATGTTCAAAGTACCCATGTCCTATTCGCATACGCTGGATTCGCGGCCATGCTCGCGATGCACATAATATACAAGCAGATGCTATGACGCATATAACCACATCAGGCGATCCACCACCTTCCCCTCTTCCCCCAGATCCGTTCCTTTCCCACGTTTCCGATTCGCAAGTTCTGCGCCAGCGAACACGCGCTATCATTCCTCCGTGTTCGCACCCGCTCCCCCGTAGTCTTACTCGGAAGGAGGAGGTGACAGTGCGCCGGATCCGGGCAGGGGCGGCTCTGACCCCATCTGTTCGACATCGATGGCGGGAAAAAGATCTACCAGTGACTGACAGGTGCCCTCACTGTGAGACTCCACCTGACGTCTGCGATGTGCGTCACTTGTTGTGGACGTGTCCATCAACGACACACATTAGGCAACGGATAACCATGAAGGTGGGCCTGCGGCGGAATCGCGATAGTGATTATGAGAAATGGACACTGGACAATCGCTATACTGCCGATCTTCTCGAATGCATAAACACAACTGGACTTCACTCCTTCTTTTAACTTTCTATCTCCTGCATCCCATTCCCCCTTTCTAAACTTATGCCTTGTGGCAAACTCTTCGAAAAAAAAAAGTATTCCGATAGTAAGGTTGAAAGTTGGGCGAGTTGAATCTTGTTCATTTTGAACGCAGCGCAAAAAACGAGGACCAAGGAGTAGAAGGACACAAGAGCGCTCGTGTTTTGGCCTTCTACTGCTTGGTCCTCGTTTTTGGCGCTACCTTCAAATTTAAAAAGTATTCCGAGCGGTAGTGGCGGCTTAGGCAGGAAGAACGACAAGGTTCCAAAAAGTTAGAAATATTTGGCTTCAATGCCGCGCACATGCTAATCTTGACGATCCCCAAAAAGAACTCATTCCAGCATTCTCATTCTCAATTCCTGCCGAAAAAATACAGTGCCCTATATACTGTAGTATATTCCGAACGTATGACGAGATGAAAATACGGAGTTACATTTAGGGTCTTCCAGGCAGAGCTTTTGAGGTGCGCATGCCGCTTCCACAATGTGTCAGATGAGGTTTTTCGTTTCTACAGTCTACGACCAGCTCCTAATGTGCTGAGTTTATTTGTTCGACGGTGAATCTTGTGGAGGATGCAGTGACGACCCAAAGAAGCATTCATTAACACAAACAATGAAAACTATTTACCTTTTGAATTACAAAGGGGCCGTCAGCTCGAGGCACTGTACGAACGTCTTTCCCTTCCAATAGGCAAGGGTATATGAAGGATTCAAGAATCAGGGATCCAAGCGTGAGCGCTTCTGTGATTACATTCGCAAGTACATTTCCCTTTCTCTCTAGCCCAGCAGCCACTGACAAAGTAACCGGATCTTGGGTTTGCAACAGCGAGCAATGCCGAGTAGACATGAATCCCGACTCGCCGGACAGTTTCCCGTGAGCTCCCCATGCCATGCACACGTTCTGGAAGTCATCAATGCAAGAGGAGGTGGAGAAGGGGGAGCAGGCAAAAGGCGAAGCCATTAGGAAGAGCCACCCAGACGAGAACTCACTAAGCACTACTGTCCCTCCCAAAGATAAGATAGATGGAGGCCGAGTGCCCTCGCGGCGTGCAGTCAGGCGAGAAAGAAAACAGGGCCAAGGGGGTCAATCAATCAATCAATTAAATATTTAATCAATCAATCAATCAATGGATTTTATTTGCCAGAAATATCTGGATGGTCACACTGGGCTAAAAGCTATGCACAGAGCTTAACAAAGGCCCTGACGACCTAAACATGGCAGTAGCGAATATAAGAAAAACAAGTCATTTCAGCACAACATGAAAGGTACACAAAGCAGCAAAACATACACATTACAATAGTTTGCAACAAAGAAATAGCAATGAACTACAAACTGGCAGCACATTTACAGTGTAAATGTCACACTGTAATACATACTAAAATTGAAACATCAGCACTTAAATATCGCAATCAACATTATGATACGGAATATAACAACACATAATAAGGTGAGAAAAGACAAAAAAAAACGCAAATTACAGTGGTACAAGCAGATTAGGCGGTTACAATTGACATTTCGACAAAATGGGCTCTCAGTTCTTTGGAACTAAAATCGGTTATATGCTTATATTTGTTTAGTATATATGGTAGATTATCAGCCAGCGACTGCAGTTATAATTTGTTCTGAAATCCGGTATTTCCCACACATCAGTGGTGCGGGTTTTAATATTTGTATTTTTGTAGCCCAAGGATCCGAGATTTTCTAGGATGTCTGTAGCACCAAATTTTAGAAATACATAATCTGTAGTAAGCGAAATTCATACATATGATCGGCACTTACCATGATACAAGTACGAATAGCATGCCTAACTGTGTACACGTTGCATGTATATTCGCAACGTGGCGGATAGCTTTATTTTGTAGAAGTAAAGCTTATTTATGTTTGTCTTAGTTGTCGTAGCCCAACCTAACGTGCAATAATTTAAGTGTTAAAGGAACAAAGCATGGTATAGTTGGAGTTTAGCCGATTTAGGAAGCATCATTCGGCAACGCGATGTTATTCTAGTAATAGCTGAAAGCTTTTTTGCGGATGTAGTCTATATGGTTGTCCCACTGTAGATGGCAGGAAAAGTATACGCCAAGGGTTTTATGTGTGTCACTATTTGTACTTCTTCGTTTTCATATCTCAAGAAGACGGCTGGCGGAACGATTTCATTTTTTCGAGCGGAAAATAATAGCTTTAGTTTTTGTTGGGTTAATCCTTATCTTGTTTGCTTTGGACCAAGATGACTGTTTTGAGAGGACGCCTTCGCTCATTAGTATGAGCTGATTCATACTACTACCAGAAAGCAGCAGGGTGCTGTCATCAGCATATATCACGAACTGAAAAGATGGGTCTTTATTTACAATATCATTTATGTACGCATTGAATAAGCACCACATGCTATCAGTAAAAGCGCCGAGCTTTGGTCTCTAAGCATGTAAAACCACAAAGAACAAATTGCGCCTCGCGATGCGGAGGATAGAGACTTACAGGGAAAGGGGTCGACCGGGAAGGGAGTGCTGGAAATGTCATTTGAGTGATTGTTCAGTCAGTGGCAAAACTTCGTGCGTGAGGTGCACCCCCCTCCCTCTTTTTCCGAGCTGTAAGCGCGCTGGCTAAACACATCGCGTGCGCGGGTCGCGAGCTCATATACTTAGTTTTATTATCCCTCTAATTGCCCTTTCGCCCTACTACAGCTTTCTTTCATCTCCTCTTAGAGCGCACTCGTTGTCTCATTCATTCCGCAAGCCGCGGAGCCCACGCTCTCGGACAAATCGTTTCTTTCCTGGTTTTTTAATTTTTATTTATATAACCTCTTGCTTCTACTACTTTACAACAAACTCAGTTACGTATTTCTTCAAAGCAGCACTAAACACTGTTAAATGTGAGGCATTGTGCTATTGCCTGTTGGTTCACGTTGGAATAAAAAGGCTGCTCAGAGAATTGAACCGATCTAAAACACTTAAGGTATAATGCACTAGGATTTGGGCTGTTTGTTAAACTACAATTTCACACATTGAACCAGCACCTATCGTCAATGCATTCATTTCTCCGCAAATGAAAAAAAAAAAAACAGATTTTTTAAGCAAGGCTTGTGGCAGGTCGGTCGATGTTTTTTACTATGCTGCCCGTCCACGCGTAACTAGTCTACATCTAAACAGGGTGGTGCGCTGTACAAGGCACTGCTTCCAGATGTTTTACAGCTTCATGCAAGAGACAACCAAACAAACAAATATCACAATTACAACTAATAACTGTTCCTGATACATTTTATTCAATAAATACCGCGTTTACAAGCCAGAACACACCACAAAGATGCACTATCGTGTACCAGTGCAAATCAATAAAAACTCCGCAAGATTGAAATTAATTACGCAGAACACAAAAATTTACCAGATTATTATCGGCAGGCAAGGACTACATACCTCGTCAAATAATGCAACACTATGCGTTGTTACATGGCGCGGCATATAGAATTTTATCGTGTGCATGGAGCGGCTCACATTGCTAATCTCGTGACTTATAATCGTGTTCCATAAATGGCTGCAGTGAAACTCCTTGTGCAACTTGGGCAAAACAGAGCGCTAAATTTAGGGAGCTTTCAACCCACTGAGTGTTGATATATATAGCTGGAACAGTATGGTGTTGCAGAAGTCAATTGGTTTATTCTTGATAAGCAGTACAGATGCATATGGACCACCTGTCGCGTCAGCTTGCAGCCCATTTTATATTTCATGAAATCTGACGGAATGGGCTTCTATCTGCAGAAATTGTCATTCCAACTTCACTGGCCACCACTATGCAAGAAACAGATCTTAATCGCAACATGTTTTTTTTTAATATTCTTCCTTAACTATTTGGTGTAACGAGGACTCACGCGCCGTGCTCAGGAAACCAAGCGTCTGTATGTTAACGTGGCATGTGAATACCAGTTGCACATCAAATGCGTCGATAACCAAAAGCCCAATTCGGCTTCTGCAGCAATGCTATCAATGCGTTTAAATGCAATTCGTCTCAAATCCTTTCTCCTGAAATTGCATGAAATGGCTTCCAGCATGTGATGTCAGCATAGAAATACGAATCCCTTTTTTCATCTTTACTTATATTGTTACACCACGTAGCGGCTTACTCAGAAGCAGCAGCAGCAGAAGAAGAAGAAGCAAAGGAAGCGAGGCGCGCGCAGCCTGATCCGGGTTTCTGAGCCGTGTGCGTCCGTCCTTCATTCGATGTTCACCTGTATGCAAACCATTTCATCCGTTACATTTGGTGGAGGCGCTGGGTAAAAACTTTCTGGATCAGCCAGTATCTCGTCGCAGCCGTCGTGTAGCAGGTTTGCCACCTTTATCTCCTCAACAGTACCTTTCAATGGCTACCACCCGCACGACGCAGACTCATGAACAGCGACCTGAAGAGACGAGTACCTTTCCCCACCAGCGAGAGCCGCGTACGTTCCACGGTGAGCACGAAGATGACGTTGAGGAATGGCTTCGATATTACGAAAAATGCAGCATGTGCAACCGCTGGAACTCCATCGCACGTCTGTACAAAGTTGTTTTCTTACACGCTGGCACAGCTCTGACTTAGTTTAACAACCACGAAGAGATCCTGATGACCTGGGACCGACTCGTTGTAGAAATTACGAAGTCCTTCGGGAGCCCAGTTCCCGGTGAGACATGCACACGTTACATCGAGGAAATATTGAAACATTGTCGCATGGTGAAACCGGCAGATGTCAGAAGAAGACAAGGTAGGGCACCTTCTCAAAGGGATTGCTGATGATGTGTACAACTTCCTTATTTCTCAGGACACCCTTGCCACGGTAGCAGATGGCATAAAGCAGTGCCTGGCATTTGAAGCGTTAAAGGCACGTCGGATAGCGCCCAAATTTGGCTGTCTTTCTAATGTGACAACTGTTGCCGGTATCGATATTCCGGAGGCTGATGACATCGCTTCTATGGTCAGGAGGATTAAACGCGAGGAGCTGGATATTCAGCGGCAACGTATAAATTTCGATGTACCTTACCACCCGACATCGAGGTCCGTATCATTATGGGAACAACGGACGCTATGGGCTGCACAAAATAACAGCGAACCATCTTACAACATAGGCGTGGAGCGGACCCTGCAACCAACATCGCACCCTTATTTCCAGCAGCGTCCATCCCATTCGGATGAAGTGCCAAGTGGTGCTCCTCGTCGCGCTTCTGTCGCCCCGTCTCGGCCTCCAAAGGATCCTGAAGTGAACTACCAGAGCCGCCAGCCACCCGTATGTTACGGCTGTGGGGGCAGCGGACATATCTTCCGCTTTTGCCCGCGTGGTCAAATTACCCGACCCCCTGTCCAACGAGCACGCGCTTCACGAATGGTGCCCAGTGGTAGCAGCAGCCACCCGCTACCTTCTGTCGGCCCCCTTCCTCTCAACGCCACACACGGAATGACTCCGCTCTGTCCGATCGCAGCATCACTCCCTCACCGCAGCGACAACCCCGTTCGCCATCCCCACGTCGCCGCTTTGTTTCTTCACCGCTCCGAAACTAAGTGGTGCGACCGCTTGAGGTAAGGTCGCCGGACGGTCAATTTCACGCATACCTCAATCTATCGTCATGCTAAAAAACAAAGTGTCAGTGCGTAGAGACAATGTTAAGATGGATGCTTTGGTTGACACTGGTACCGCTGTGTCAGTTATCAGCCTTTCATTTTAGAACCGTGTTCGACAGAAAATTATGTTTGTGTTGGACAAAAACACTACATTTTGTGGAGTTGGGTGTGAAACTTTAGTTCCGGTTGGCCTGTGCTCAGTTTCAGTTGTAATTGGTGACAAGTGCTATAGGACAGAAATTGTTGTATTGAGACGTGCCACGCATGACCTGATCTTGGGCGTTGACTTTTTGAGCGAGTGTGGTGCGACTTTAGTGCCGGTGAAATTTGTTTGCGGCCGAACATTATCCCCGCATTAGTAAATAACATATCTCAGAGTAATCAAGGAGTTCTCCCCCTGAAGAAAGATGTGCTGCTGCTTGCGATGACAGCGACGTTTCTCCCCGTGAAGTCATCTGAATCCTTCATGGGTAAACATTCAATAGTCTTCGAGCCAGATCTCTCGAATGGAGCGAAAAAAAAATATTTCGGTACCACGCTCCGGTTGCGCACACCTCTGGGCCTTGAGCGAGTCAGAATAGCCTGTTCGTCTTCCTGGTTTCACACTCGCGAGATTTGAGAAATATGTGACTCATAGCATTGGAATTATTTCCGATTGCAGACGAGCTGCGAAAGACAAGTTTGAATATTGCGCTGATTTTGAGGGCATGGTCAGCAAATCGCTCCCATCTAGTGAACGACGTATTCTGCAAGACATTTTGACATCATCGTCATCATCATCAGCCTGATTATACCCACTGCAAAGCGAAGGCCTCTCCCATATTTCTCCACTTAACCCGGTTCTGTGCTAGCTGCATCCACTTGAACCCTGCGAACTCCTTAATCTCATCCGCCCACCTAACTTCTGCCGCCCCCTGCTACGCTTTCCTTCCCTTGGAATCCAGTTTTTTACCCTCAGCGACCATCGGTTATCCTCTCTTCGCACTACATGTCCTGCCCATGTCCATTTCCTCTTCTTAATTTCCACTAGAATGTCGGTAACTTGAGTTATTTCTCTGACCTACTCTGCACGCTTTCTATCTCTTAATGTTACCCCTACCATTTTTCGTTCCATAGCCCTCTGGGTTGTCCTCAACTTAAGTAGAACTCTCTTGGTTAGCCTCCACGTTTCAGCCCCATAGGTGAGTACAGGCAAGATGCAACTGTTGTATACTTTCCTCTTGAGCGATACCGGTAAGCTGCTAGTCATAATCTGCGAGTGCTTGCCAAATGCGCTCCATCCCAATCTTATTCTTCTTGTTATTTCCTTTTCATGGTCCGGATCTGCGGTTACTACCTGTCCTAAGTAGACATATTCGCCTACGACTTCCAGTATTTCGCTACCTAATGTAAACTGCTGTTCCTTCCCTAGGCTGCTGAACATTACCTTAGTCTTCCGCATATTGATTTTCAAGCCTACCTTTCTACTTTTTCTGTCTAGGTCATCAATCATTATTTGCTGTTCATCCCCCGAGTTGCTTAGCAAGGCAATGTCATCAGCAAATCGCAGATTACTGAGGTATTCTCCATCTACCCTTGTCCCTAACTGCTCCCATTCCAAGTCTCAGAATACTTACTCTAAACAAGCTGTGAATAGTACTGGGGAGATTGTGTCTCCTTGCCGAACACCTTTTTTTTATGGGTATTTTGTTACTTTCTTTATGCAGAACTATGGTTGCTGTGCAGCCACTATATATATCTTCCAGCACTTTCACGTACGGCTCGTCGACCCCCTGATTTCGCAACGCCTGCATCACCGCCGATGCAGCCGTTGCGGTGCAGCGGTGACGTAGCGGTAGAACATCCGCCTCGCATGCAAGAGGACTGGGGTTCAAATCCCGGGGCCGCGCAATTCTCCCCCGGATGAAAAAAAAATCCGCGTGTCGATGGAATTGCATAAACAGGTTTGGGGTGCAACCTGATGCCGGTGAACACCTACGGCAACGCACTCCCTCACCAGAACAGGAGTTGGCCACCCTGGTGCAGTAATTGGCCACAACCTCCTATGATATTTTTTTTTTTGACCGGAACAGCGCGCACTAAGACACAGACAAGAAGAGATACACGACACACACGAGCGCTACTTTGAACTGGTGTTTATTGCTTGGAACGAGGCATATATACACAGTTCCAACAACACAAGGAAAACAACCATCCTTCATAGATTCATAGTCAATTCATGCATGTTACACTGAACAAGGACGATAACAACATTATCATTTTCTCTTCACTAAAAATGCCAATTCTTTTGAACTGATCGATAAAGAGGGGCTACTGACGCATGTGTCTTTAGACCAGGCGATGTGCGCTGCTTCGATTATTTCGCGTGTTAATTGGTCACTGTGTTTACTTAAAATTTGTGTGCTAGTGAAGTCAGGGCGGCAAGTTTTGTTTTCACAGTCTCTACAATGAATCCCGAGATGCCCTTTTACTGTATTATGCACGTTATTATTGTGCTCCTTCAGGCGTTCATTGAGGCATCTCCCCGTCTGACCCACATACAGCTTGCCGCATCACAAGGGAATGGCATACACTACACCTTCTTCACATGACACGAATCGATTTTCATGCTTGATGTCGCAATCTCTGGCAACGAAATCAGTATTAACCATTTTGCACATCTTCCCAAGCTTATCTGGAGCCGAAAATATAACCTTAACTCGTGCTCTATTCGCTATCTTTTTTAGTCTGTGGGAGAAATGATGAATGTAAGGTACAACAGTAATTATTTCTTTTTCCTTCCGCGTCTCTGAATCTGCCTGCTTCCCTTTTCCATTTTTGCTCAAGCTACTAAGAATAGATTCGGACACTGATACTAGTAGCTGCTTGGGATAACCAGCCTTAACGAGCCGATCGGTTTGGAGAAGGAAACTATCTTGCATGGAGTGCATGCAGGATTTGTTAAGCGCGTTGTGATAGCATGACTTCACCGCAGCACGTTTCACCAGCTTAGAATGAGATGACGTAAAGGAGAGCAATGGCTTTCTGCTTCGTGGCTGGTAAGACCAACACATGTGATGGTGCATTAATCTGAGTTTGAGGTCTAAAAATTGGATGACATTGTTTTCTGGCACTTCAGTAGTTAGTATGAGGGGATGAAGGCACTCTACAAAGTTAGCTGTGATCTGCGTAAAGACTGCGTCAAATTATTCCACATTAGAGTCTATAAGAACGAGAAAGTCATCTACATATCGAAAACATTGTACAACCTTTGACCCTTTCAATTTTTCTTGAAGCATTCTACCCTTTTGTGCTAACAACAAGTCACTAAGCACGGGAGCTATGCATGACCCGATGCAAACTCCTCGTCTTTTCAGGTAAAACTCACCATCCCAGGTAATGAAGGTAGAAGTTAAATACACTTGAAGTAGTTCTAAAAAGCCTTCGGCGGATATGCCGTTCTTGTTTTGGAATTCAATTACTCCTTGCTGGTCAATACATTCTTCTAAGCACGCGAAGAGCTCGTCATGTGGTAGTGAATAATATAGGTCCTTGACGTCAAAGGAGCAGGCCATCAGTCCCTTGTTCTTGTTAGTTTCTAAAAACTGGATTACATCCTGCGATTTTTTTACTTGGAAAGGATCGTCCAACGTGAGTTAATTTAGGATCTTCTTTAGAAAAATGGCTACATTTTTTTGCCATGTGCCTCTCTCAGATACGATCACACGAAACTGACACTCTGGTTTGTGGGTTTTTGCGCTAAAAAACACTTGTAAACTAAGGCCTTCACTTTTACTTTTATTGGCTTTTTTCGTTAACAGATCAAGGTTAAGTTTTTTGCACACTCTCTTGGCCTTAGCTTTAATTCTTTTCAGATTAAGGTTCTTGGCCACAGAAAACGAAGACTGAATAGCTTCCCTACCCTTCTTGACGTACAAATGGGAGGGTAGCACTAGGAATCCCCCTTCCTTGTCGGCTGGGACCAAACGCAGCGAATTTCCCTTCAAATACGAGACAGTTCGCCGAACCGAGACGGTGTTCACTGGGGCCTTGCAACGCAGAAGCGCATCAACTCCTTCAGACACGCACCTATCGGATTCTGCCACCGGTGCCAACCTGGACACCTGCCTCACCATGCTCAGAAGTTCTGCGGCCGACCTTTTGGGTTCCGTGGCGTACTTCGGCCCCTGGGAGAGAACACGACGCACTTCCGTAGGCAAGAAAAATTGAAAGGGTCAAAAGTTGTACAATGTTTTCGATATGTAGATGACTTTCTCGTTCTTATAGACTCTAATGTGGAAGAATTTGACGCAGTCTTTACGCAGATCAAAGCTAACTTTGTAGAGTGCCTTCATCCCCTCATACTAACTACTGAAGTGCCAGAAAACAATGTCATCCAATTTTTAGACATCAAACACAGATTAATGCACCATCACATGTGTTGGTCTTACCAGCCACGAAGCAGAAAGCCATTGCTCTCCTTTACGTCATCTCATTCTAAGCTGGTGAAACGTGCTGCGGTGAAGTCATGCTATCACAACGCGCTTAACAAATCCTGCATGCACTCCATGCAAGATAGTTTCCTTCTCCAAACCGATCGGCTCGTTAAGGCTGGTTATCCCAAGCAGCTACTAGTATCAGTGTCCGAATCTATTCTTAGTAGCTTGAGCAAAAATGGAAAAGGGAAGCAGGCAGATTCAGAGACACGGAAGGAAAAAGAAATAATTACTGTTGTACCTTACATTCATCATTTCTCCCACAGACTAAAAAAGATAGCGAATAGAGCACGAGTTAAGGTTATATTTTCGGCTCCAGATAAGCTTGGGAAGATGTGCAAAATGGTTAATACTGATTTCGTTCCCAGAGATTGCGACATCAAGCATGAAAATCGATTCGCGTCATGTGAAGAAGGTGTAGTGTATGCCATTCCCTTGTGATGCGGCAAGCTATATGTGTGTCAGACGGGGAGATGCCTCAATGAACGCCTGAAGGAGCAGAATAATAACGTGCATAATACAGTAAAAGGGCATCTCAGGATTCATTGTAGAGACTGTGAAAACAAAACTTGCCATCCTGACTTCACTAGCACACAAATTTTAAGTAAACACAGTGACCAATTAACACGCGAAATAATCAAAGCAGCGCACATCGCCTGGTCTAAAGACACATGCGTCAGTAGCCTCTCTTTATCGATCAGTTCAAAAGAATTGGCATTTTAGTGAAGGGAAAATGATAATGTTGTTATCGTCCTTGTTCAGTGTGACATGCATGAATTGACTATGAATCTTTGAAGGATGGTTGTTTTCCTTGTGTTGTTGGAACTGTGTATATATGCCTCGTTCCAAACAATAAACACCAGTTGAAAGTAGCGCTCGTGTGTGTCGTGTCTCTCTTCTTGTCTGTGTCTTAGTGCGCGCTGTTCCGGTCAAAATGAGTTACCAACTTGCCCAAGCATCTGTTTTAACGAATCTCCTATGATAAGCTCCATAAAACCCCGGCCCTCAGTCACCAGCGGCTGCGGAACAACTGACCACGGCGGCGGTCAGACCTGTGACGCAGTAGGGGGTGCTAAGAAAGCCTGGCTCCGCTGGACAGGCCGCCATTGGAAACTGACCCTGGCAACGTTTAATGCTGGAACCTTAGCTAGTGAGGCTGGTTTAGCAGTGCTGTTAGAGGAACTAGGGGGCACGAAATGGGATGTCATAGGGCTTAGTGAGGTTAGGAGGTCTAATGAGGCATATACTGTACTGAAGGATGGGCATGTACTGTGTTATCGGGGTTTACCAGAGAAGCGACAACTAGGAGTAGGTTTCCTTGTCAATAAGTATATAGTGGGTAATATAGATGAATTCTATAGTATTAATGAGAGGGTTGCAGGCATGGTAATTAGGCTTAATAAGCGGTATAAACTGAAGGTTGTACAGGCCTATGCACGTACATGTAGTTATGATGACCAGGCAGTTGAAAGCTTCTATGAAGATGTAGAATCGGCAATGCGAAAAGTAAAGACGCAGTATACTGTACTAATGGGCGACTTCAATGCCAAGGTAGGGACAAAACAGGCAGGAGACAAGGAAATAGGTGACTATGACATTGGTTCTAAGAATAGCAGGCGCAATAACTTAAGAATCATGAATACCTTCTTCAGCAAACGGAAGAACCGAAAATGGACATGGAAAAGTCCTAACGGAGAGACTAAAAATGAAATCGACTTCATAATGTGTTCAACCCCCGCTATTGTGCAGGATGTAGAGGTAATCGGGAAAGTGCGATGCAGTGACCACAGGATGGTGAGGTCCCGAATTAGCCTAAATCTGAAGAAGGAACGCAACAGATTAGTAAGAAAGAAACCCATCAACGAATTAGCGGTGAGGGGGAGGGCAGAAGAGTCCAGGATCTCGCTACAGAATAGGTATTCAACTCCAACTGAGGATGGTGACATTACTCTAGAGGCAAGGAACAATAATTTCAGAGATATCATTACTGAGTGCGCGGTAGAAGTTGGCGGTAGGATAGTTAGAGAGGATACCGTTAAGCTGTCTAAGGAGACGAAAGATTTGATTAAGAAACGCTAGTGTATGAAAGCTTCCAAACTAACAGACCAGTTCGAATTGGCCGAGATATCAAAGCTCATCAATAAGCGCAAGGTGGCCGAAATAAGGAAGTATAACATGGAGAAAATTGAGCGTGCTGTAAAGAACGGGGGAAGCCTTAAAGCGGTAACGAAGAAATTGGGCATAGGCAAAAACCAGATGTATGCGATAAGGGACAAGGCGGGCAACGTCATCACTAATATGGACAAGATAGTCAAAGTAGCCGAGGAGTTCTATACAAATCTCTACAGTAGCCAAAGTAGTCAGGACGGTAATGAGATTGGCGGTAGGGAAAAACAGTCAGACGTTCCACCAGTGACGAAGGACGAGGTCAAGAAAGCACTAGAAACTATGAAAAGGGGGAAATCAGCTGGAGAGGATCAGATAACTCCAGATTTGCTGAAAGACGGGGGGGATATCGTGCTAGAAAAACTGGCCACCCTGTATACGCATTGCCTGGTGTCATCGACGGTACCGGAAGCATGGAAGAACGCAAACATTATCCTCATTCACAAGAAAGGGGACTCTAAGGACCTTAAAAATTACAGACCAATCAGTTTGCTGTCTGTTACGTATAAGGTATTTCCTAAGGTAATCGCTAATAGAATCAGGACAACCTTAGACTGCAATCAAGCAAAGGATCAAGCAGGGTTTCGGAAACGGTACTCTACTATCGATCATATCCATACCATCAATCAGGTGACAGAAAAATGCTCGGAATATAACCAGCCCTTATACATAGCATTCATTGATTACGAAAAAGCATTTTGACAACTTATGCCCAAGTGTTCGACTTTGGCTCAAACGGATCGGGTAGCCAATTCCCAGCTTCTCGGCTACAGCACAAAATTAACACAGGAAACGCACCCCCCATTCGCCAAAAACCTTACTGAGTCTCCCCGGCAGAGCGCAACGTAATTCTAGAGCAGGTGGACGAAATGCTGCAGAAAGGAATCAATCGAGAATCTTTTATTCGTGGACCACACCTGTGATCATAGGGCAAAAAAATACAATTCTTGGCGATTTTGTGTAGATGACCGTCGTTTGAATGTGGTGACAAAGAAAGACCTATACCCGTTTCGTCGGATTGATGACGCTGTAGATTGTCTGCATTCGGCGTCATATTTCTCCTTTGTTAATTTGCGATCTGGCTATTGGGAAATTCCTCTACATCCATCCGACCATGAGAAGACTGCTTTTGTAACACCAGATGGTTTATACAAATTCAATGTAATGCCCTTTGGATTATGCAACGCTCTCGCGACGTTCTAGCGATTTATGGACACTATCCTTCGTGGCCTCAAATGGGAAATATGCATGTGTTACCTTGATGATGTTATAATTTTTGGAAAGACCTTCTAAGAGCACAATGAGGGGCTCCATGGTGTTCTTGAATCCATTGGCAAAGCGGGCCTCATTTTGAATTCGAAGAGTGCCATTTTGGAGAGCGACGAACTTTAGTTCTTGGGTTCCTCGTCAACGAGAAGGGTATCAGGCCGGATCCGCAGAAGATAGCTGCAGTACGCGACTTCGAAACTCCACGCACCCTGAAAAGTCTTGGGAACTTTCTTGGCCTCTCTTCATATTTTCGTCGCTTCATTGCTGGGTTCGCGCAACTTACCCACCTCCTTCTCTACTGCACAAGCATTCGCAGTTTATTTGGGTCCCACAGTACGAATTCTCTTTCAATCTGCTCAAGTCTTCTCTAACTTCAGCACCACTGCTGCGCCACTTGACCCTTCTGCTGTGATGGAGGCTCCCACTGACGTCAATGGCGTCGCTTTTGGGGCGGTGCTTGTGAAGCTGGAGAGTGTGGCTGAGGATATTGTTGCATATGCCAGCCGCACGTTGACAAAATGAGAACGGAACTAGACAGTTACCGAATTGGAGTGCCTCGCAGTTGTGTTCGCTGTGCACAAGTTCCGACCATACCTATACGGACGCTACATCACCATAGTTACTGATCACCATTCGCTATGCTGGCTCATCGAACTTCGCGATCTATCTCCTGGCGCGCTGGGCATTACGCCTATAAGAATACAATTTTGGTGTCGCGTACAAGCGTGGATGACATCACAGTGATGCAGACAGCTTGTCACGGCACCCATTTCCGACTTCCATGAATGATGAAGACGATTTCGATGGGTGTTTAGCCGCAATCGCGTCGACGTTTCCTAGTATGGCGACTTTTAGGAGAGAACAACGCAACGACCGGTCACTAGGCAGAAGGACAAGCAGGGTCAACGCAGTTTACTATCGAAGACGGTGTTTTGTTCAAGAACTACTCATTTGACGGTGCTGCCCTCCTTTTCGTCATCCCAAAAAGTCTCCTTGCGCAAGTTTTACATGCCATGCATGATGACATTTCCTCTGGACATCTAGGCTTCTGTCGTACTTTGCATCGAATTCGCCAGCGTTCTTATTGACCACAAATTTATAAGACAACTAAGCAATACGCTGCGACATGTGAGCAATGCCAACGACGTAAGGCACGCACCACCTAGCTGGCCGGAACTTTACAACCCGTCAAGACACCTACCTCACCTTTTGAAAAGTTTGGAATTGACCTGCTCGGTCCTTTTCCAAAGACTATAGAGGTCTGCTGCTGGGTTATCGTCTGCGTTGACTATTTAACCAGATAGGCAGAGACCGCTGCTCTCGCTACCGCAAAGGCTGCTGATGTTTCGTCGTTTCTTTTGCATTCCGTTATTCTTCGTCATGGCGCACCCCGTCTTATTATAAGTGATCATGGTCGGCAATTCAGTGCTGATGTCATGGAAGAAATGTTCCGACATTGTGGTTCACACTACCGACACTCGACACCGTATCATCCGCAGACGAACGGTCTCACCGAGCGCACCAACATCAACTTGAGAACCATGCTGTCCATGCCTCGTCTGACCATCGCAACTGGGATGCAGTGCTACCGTATGTGACGTACGCTCATAACACTGCAAATCGTGAAGTTACCGGCTATTCTACTTTCTATTTATTCTATGGAACTGGAGACTTTGTCTGGCTTTGGACGCCTATTCGCAAGCAAGGATTCTATGAGAAGTTTCTCTGCAAGTACGATGGCTCCTTCGTCGTGTTGGACCGACTGAATGACGTGAATTACGTCATCGCCAAAGTCACGACGGATTACCGCCGATCTCGCAAGACACAAGTTGTTCACATAGCTTGCCTGAAGCGCTGCCATCTTCGATCTGCCTAATTTTATCGAGGACGAGAATCGTTTGCCTGGGGGGAATTATTACGGCGCGTAGAGGCGTACTTAGAAGCAGCAGAATAAAAAGCAGAGGAAGCGAGGCGCGCGCAGACTGATTCGGTTTCTGAGCGATGTGCGTCTGTCCTTCATTCGACGTTCACCTGCATTCAAACCATTTCATCCATTACAATATATAACCCCATGCTGCTACTACTTTCTCGCGAAATTCATCGAGATCAGCCATCTGTTTCGCCAAAATAGCACCGAATGTTCGGTTAGTATGTATCTATATATATATTTACCGGTGTGTCCTGTGCCCTGTGGTTCATGGTGAATAGAAAGGCTGTGGATAAAATAACATATTCAAAGGAATAACTTAAATGCTTTCTCAGAAATTTAATTGAGTTCTTTCTAGTAGGCGTGAATCAAAATATACGTATAATTATCCCTGTTTTGATTTGCATTATAACAGTATATGGTATTTTTTGAAATTAAATATGGGGGGGGGGGGGCAGGCCTCAGCGTGGCGCAAAACAATTACAAGGGTTCAATGCTGCTGAACCTAATATTGAGTGAGAGCATTAGCTGCAGGTGACCGAGCGTTCTTCTCTTTTCTACCTCAGCCCGGCTCTAAACGGCCCTTAGTGGCCTATAGGGGTAACGTGAATGCCAGGGACCTGGCAGGCTGATTCTGACATGACCGTTCCATGTGAAACGAGAGAACCAAGTTTGCAGCTCCTGCCAGCCCATCTCTCGTTTTTGTGTCACGTGGGGTGCAACGTCATGCGCTGCGCTGTGGCTGGGACCGCGCTACGCCGACCACTTGAGTTGGTAGCCCAGCTCTCACCTGAGTGTCACGTGGGGTGTGACGTCACAGCATCACGTGGATGTGGCCGCACTACGCTGAAGGCTCGAAACCTAGAGTAGTATTGCTCTCGAAAATAAAATATCGGGACATGGAGGGACAACTCGGCCCATTGTTGGCGGTTTTTTAGGAATTGGACGGAAGAAAGTAGACCAATATAGATTGCTTTTAAAACCGGCACAGCCCATAATGAGAGCACACAGTACAAACTGGTCCAATGTAGCCAATTCTGAGAGGCTGCACGTCCAATATTGGGTGAACGGAAGACAAATGAATCCAATGTAGCCAGTTTTTAAAGACGGTTGTACCAATATCAGGAAAGCATGTGATAACCAGGTCGAATATCGCCAAAAATTTAGAACGGTAGCAACAACAATGATGGAACACGCGAACCTTGGTTTATCATTTGATGGGCTGTGCACTCGCCTAACCGATGTTGGGCAAATAGCGGCCAAATTGGGCCTCTGCAGGACCACCTTTTGTAAGTAGATTACCAATATTGGGCCACTGCCTTGTGCTGCATGGGCACGTAATGGGTCAGGTGGTCGACGGCGACGATGGCCCTTCGATTACCAGTGGCATTGCATGGTAGCAGACCATAAACGTCTATTCTCATGCGATCAAACGGGTGTGCTGGGCACGGTAAAGGCTGCAGAGGGCCAGCGGGTTGACAATAAGTCTTCCGTTGTTGACAGACGGTGCAAGCCCGGCGGTAGCGATGTACGAAATTGTACATTCCCCGCCTCTGACGAATTCGAAAATTCGATCAAATACCTCTGACGAATTCGATCGTAGGTTTTCAGGACGCCGGCATGAGCGTTTTGTGGTTAACTATGATGATGGGCACAAACATCGAACCGGAGTTGGCATGAAATGACAAGAAGCCATTTTCTGCCGTCTGAGTCGTAGTTCCTTCGGTAGAGAATGCTGTCCCGAATGGTGAAATGGGAGGCTTGTCGGCGAAGTGTCCGTTGATGCGTAGCCGTGGAAATGGTGCCAATGATATCTAGCAGGTTAGAAACCCAAGGATCTTGTCGTTGCTCAGAAGGCGTATCTTCCATGCTGAGGGCTATCAAGGAGGTTTGAGGTGAAGACGACGATTCAGGCGAACACATCGGTGACCGAGAAAGTCGGCGTTAGAGTATTTGCGGCCAGAGCGGTACATTATACGGATGCCGTATTCCTGAAGCCCGAGATCCGAGCTGCCGAGACGGCCAAACGGATCCTTAAGTGACGCGATCCAGAATACAGCGTGATGATTCGTAACTACATCAAAATTCGCCGTATAAGCGCGGAACTCCAGGACAGCCCACACTATAGCTAAGCACTCCTTTTAGGTAACGAAGTAATTGGTCACGGTGTCACCCGTTATTAATAAGGGGGTTATTAAAGATGCGCCCATAATAATGCGAACACTCTCAGACACCCTTAGAGTGAGTGGGGGTAGCAGTTCCGGTCGCAAAGGAGATGCCCTCGACCTGCGTGGCAAGCTCAGCCAGAATTCAACTACCTTGTATTGACAGAAGGGGGTGGCCGTTTGGTGCCCAACTGTCGCCGATTCAAGTCAGAGTGAGGGTCGGAGACAGAAGTAACAAACAAAACAAACTTTATACACAACAAGAGACGATACAGAGGATTACACAAGAACACTTGAAATGCACAGACGAGAGGTTCACAGAAAACTAACGCTAAGCGTACAACTAGAGAGGTATTCAATAACACAGAGGCTTTACAACACAGTTCAAACACAAGAGAGACACATAAGCAAACACCAAATTGTTCACCGGGCACTGTTGTAGTCCGACGCCTCGAGAGTCACGATGTGGCTGCCATGCAAGACGAGCGCCGCTCCCTCGCAGGTCCGTGGGCTTGCCAGCAGCGGGTGATCCCCTGGAGTCCAGCCGAAGCACTTGCGAACACGCCGCAATCGCCGACTGACTTACTGACTACACAACCGACGCGGCCTCCATAAATCGGGCGCACCGCGTCTATCTGTTAAGGCGCGCTAAAGCTAGTGCGCACACACACTTAGCTTCGCTGGTTGCAGCGCTCCCTTTTCCTCCCGTCGAGCTGCGCGTCGTCATTGGCTAGGTCCCGTAGAACGTTCTGGAGACTTCTGGCATGTGCGCTGATTCCGTGACACTGCCTCTCCCTTAAAGAATATTGTCCGACAATATTCAGAATATCCACGAACATCGCGCGCACATGCATGCGCTCACAAACTATATTGGGCAAATTTCGAAAGATTCAAAGGTTTCTCAGGCACTGATGACAAAGTGTTGACACATCGCTTCCATGAGGTTCACAAACATAACACACAGTTGTCAGTATAGACATGAAAATCAGCAACATAAGAGCGCACCACGTTTTTTTCCCCTTCTATGAGATGCCCTCGAACTCAAGGCAGTTAATTTGGTTCCCGCCTTCGTCGGTCTCTTCTAGACTCGGCTTAAATAGTCGGCTCCCACATTTTTGCTGCCTCGCGGGTTTTTTGCGCTCGAGGCGTTTGGGGGCCTTCGCCCCGGCAGACGCGGTTTTCTCGGCCCGGCAGACACGGTTTTTGACCACTTTTTTATGTGTTCTACCCTAAACTGATATTCTTGTAGAAGCAAGCTTCAACGTAGCACTCGGCTATTCAAGTGTTTTGCCTGCTGGAGCAACCGGTGTGGCTGGTGGTCTGTTTGTACTATGAAAGATGCTCCATAGAGGTACGTGTTAAACTTCTCGATTCCCCACACTAGCGCTAAGCACTCTTTCTCAATGGTACTGTATGCAACCTCTGTGGAGAGCAGCTTTCTGCTAGCATAAGCTATGGGGTGAAGTGTACCATTATGAGGTTGCAGCAGAACCGCCCCAAGGCTTGTGTCGGACGCATCTGTGCGTAAAACAAAGGGTTGTTCAACGTCTGGAAGCCTCAGAATTAGAGGGTTAGCTATGTGCCGTTTCAATTCTGTGAAAGCTATCTAGTGTTCTGCTGTCCACTTGACGAGTATACTTTACCTTTTCTTTGTGAGTTGCGTAAGTGGGGCACTGATTTCGGCGTAGTTTGGAATGAACTCCCGATAGTATCCGGCGAGCCCCGGGAAAGAACGCACTTGTCGCTTTGTTTTTGGTGATAGTGCTGCCTGAATCTTTTCCAGAGTTTTCCCCAGAGGCGCTAGTTGCCCCCTTCCGATTCGGTGTCCTAGAAAGTCTATTTTATCTACTCCGAGTTCACACTTGCTGGGGCGAACTGTTAGTCCAGCGGTCTCAATTTTCGTGAAGAGTTGTTCCAGTGTCATGAGGTGTTCCTCCCACGTTTTGCTAGCCACGAGAACGTCCTCACAGTAGTGATATACATCGGGAAGACCCTCTGTGATTCGTCGCATCAGTTTCGCGAAAACTGCTGGTCGGTTTTACTACCAAAAGGCATGTAGCGAGACTGTAGTCCAGACGTGGTCGAGAACGCCGTTTTAGATTTCGAAGCTTCAGAGAACGGGATCTGGCAGTATTCCTTCACGAAGTCTACTTTGGAAAAGAACTTGGCTGTTCCGACGCTGGCGAACACCGAGTCGGCTCTCGGTATGGGTTCCGAATCGGCCACCAACACAGTGTTCAGCCGCCGAAAGTCTAAAACGAACCTGTTCTTCTCGTCTGGTTTTGGTGACAGATTCTTCTATTTCCAGTGCCTTCATCTCTCGTACTTCCTTGTCAACGTTTTCACGCGTAGTGAAAGGCAGCGGATACTGCCGCACATGTATTGGGATGCCATTTGTAAGTTCTAGATGACATTCGATCCAGTCAGTTTTTCTTGGCACATTAGAGAAAATCGCGTGGTGTTTAGTCATCACTTCTACAGTGTCAGTTTTCTGTGCTGGAGATTATTTGGGCCCAAGCCTTACATCTTCCAACCCTTCTATCTTTTTAAATTCGGGAACTGGGAGGCTCTGTACTTCGTCCAGGTCAGACACTGCAATAGTTAGGCATGGAGGTTTTCCGGTCGGGTCTACTCTTTCCTCGTATCGTTTTAACAAAATAGCAGGAAATAGCTTGAGACTACTTGGCGTTTCAATAGTGTAGTCTACATCGCTGTTTCGGTCATTTACCTAGAAGGGCCCCTTCCACTGCAGGAGTAGTTTATTCTTATCGGTCGGGAACAGCACAAGCACCTTGTCGCCCGGCCTAAACTGTCGGTCTTTAGCCTTTCGGTTGTACACCTTAGCATAGCGGGCACCAGCCTTTTCCAGCTCTTCATGTGCTAGTCGGCACGTCTCTTCAAGTCGGTTCCGAAGATCGAGTACGTGTTGGTACGTTGTTTTTGCTTCCTCATCCAGATCTTCGTTAGTCAAAACCTCTTTGAGGATCGTCAGAGGGCCTCTCACGTGACGGCCGTAGAGTAGTTGGAAAGGAGAAAATCCCAAGTTGGCTTGGGGCACCTCTCTATATGCAAAACGTAATGGAGCCAGGTAGCGGTCCCAATCGCTGGGCTTTTCTGCGCACATGCGCATCAACATCTTGAGTGTCCCATTGAATCTTTCGACTAGGCCATTAGCCATAGGGTGGTACGGAGGTGTGTGCAGGTGGCGTAGCGGTAGAAGTCTAGCCACTTCCTTCATGAAATCCGAGGTGAAGTTACTTCCCCGGTCGCTGAGTACTGCCCTGGGCACCCCGAACCTGGCGAAATCTCGACCAGCGCTTCCGCTACCCGCTCGGTCTCGACACAGCATTTGGATAGCGGGTGGCATAATCTATCAAGTTAAGAATATACCGATTTCCGCTTTTGAATAATGATTGAATTGGCCCTACTACGTCTATTGCCACTCTAGAAAAAGGAGTTTCAATAATAGGCGCCTTCCCGAGAGGGACACAGGGTACGCGACCATTGGGGATCGTTCTCTGGCAGATGTCACATGAAGCCACATATCGCTTAACATCTGCACACATACTAGGCCAGAATTCCTTCAATATTCGAGATTTCGTTTTTTCACATTCGAGGTGACCGGCCATTATGCCGTCATGTGCCGTCTGTAGGACTGTGTTTCGGTGTTTCTCTGGTATTACCAGCTGTAGCAGTCGTCTCCCTGTCGCGTCGGTATAAAATCTATACAACAGCCCATTCTCCTTACGCACTCTATGCTACCTTTCCCATCTCGACATTTAGATGTTCTGCCCACTTGCATGAAGCACGTTTTTAGTGTTTCCTCTTGCTCCTATTCTTCTTTATAGATTCTGTCTTCAGCCGCTTTGGTCACATCGGTAGTCTTCAGTGTAGAAAACTTCCTTCCCTGAGTTTTGGCTTGTGCTCGTGTTACGACAGCGACGCTATGTTCTGCCGTTTCGTCCTTCAGTTCAATTTCTGTCGTCGCTGATGGTTCCAATTCACAGCTGACCGAATCTTCTGGGTCGTACGCCGCTGTTACTCCTGCAATGTTCCCCAAAATAGGATCATACACGGGGCGTTCCGCACATAGTGCTGTTACCTCACCGCTATAGTAGGGCGTCTGTACCACCACTCGGGCTTCGGGCAGAACTCTAATCGTTCCATCGGCAAAATATACAGACCTCTTCTTCCCAGTAAGTTGGTCGCTTCGAACTAGTTCTCTTTTTATCATTGCCGTGCTACAGCCATCTCGCAACACCGAGATGGATCTTCCTCCTACTTTCCCTGTGACGACAGACATCTTCTGCGATAAAAATTCAGCTCGTGGCCCATGGCCCCGTTCACAACTGGTACTTTCTTGCCACTTTTAGTTCCACAAAGCCGTCAGCATCCTCTTCTTCCAGGTGGTACTCCGATGCACTGTCTACGCAGGCTACCTGGGGGGGGGGGGGGGGGACGTGACAGTGTCAGGATATATGCTTTCTCAATGGCCCTTCCGTAGACATTTTGAACACTCCGTCGGGATATTATTCGTGAACCGGCTTCGGCAGTTAGATGCTGTCGCGTTCGTTAAATCAGACAACTTCGTAACAGAGCACAAACGACATCCGTTTATTTTTGGTTACAGCAGACGACTGACGCCCCAAGCGTCTCTCCGTGGTTTTGTCTTTCAAGCCTTCTCGTCTTGGCTTGTCTGTCGACTCGGGGCTGTCTTGTTTCGGTTTAGGTTTCGCAACACATTCCCCCCCCCGAAAATGACTTGTCATTTTTCTTCGTTTACGTGATCTCCAGGGGGTACAGGAGTTGGATTGGTCGCTTGAGAGATGATCCTCCAGGTAGCTTCAGCAGGCACGATCTCACCTTTCCGTCTCTTCCCGGAAACAGTTTCTCAATTCTTGCAATTTCCCATTGTTGCCGTGGCTGCAGGCCATCACGAAGGAGTATCAAATCCCCTTCCTTGAGTGTTTTTCCTTGGCGTTCATTCTTCTTTTGTACATTTCGCAGTTCCTCGAGGTACTCTCTTGTCCATCTGCGCCAAAAGGCTTCTGTAGTCTGCTGGCGTCGTACCCATAGTCTGTGAACTGATATGTTGACCTCATCTGCTTCGATTTTCCCCGCGCTAGGCAGCGATGTGAGGCGTCTTCCCGTCAAGAAGAATGAAGGGCATAAAGGTTCCGGTTCTCCGGGTTCATCATAGACGTGAGTTAAAGGTCGAGAATTTAAGACTGCTTCAATTTCTGCCAGTACAGTGGTTAGCTCGTCGAAGGTCAGAAACTTGGATCCGATCACCTTCTTGAGCGCAAGTTTGGCTGATCCGACGAGGCGCTCATAAAAGCCACCCCACCATGGGGCGCGCTCCACTATGAACTTCCATTCGATTCGTGCTTTTGCGATGTAGTCAAGAACTTCTGGTTTTCGGATAGAGCTCCATAGATAAAGGAGATCTCTGTTGGCCTTCTTAAAGGAAAGCGCGTTGTCACTGTAAATGACCCGAGGTATACCTCGTCTTGAGATGAAACGTCTGAGGGTCATAAGAAAAGACTCTGCGGACATGTCTTTTGCGAGCTCTAGGTGCACCGCTCTTGTTACAGCGCAGGTGAACAGTGTGATATAGGACTTGTACAGCGAGTTTTCTCCTTTCACCAGAAGTGGTCCCGCGAAGTCAACTCCTGTTACCTCAAATGGTTGAGCCTCGTTCACTCGATCAGTTGGAAGCGGTGCTGTCACTTCAGTGGCTGGACGGGCATTGTAGCGCTGACAGGTTATGCGCCCTTTGATGATTCTTTTCACTAGCTGACGGGCTCGCACAACATGATACCTCTCTCTCAACTGCACCAGAGTATCTCTTGCTCCACCGTGAAGCACTTGCTGATGTGCTTGACGCACGAGCAGTTCTGCCAGTCGATGTCGACTTGACAGTACAACTGGATGGCGTTCGTTGTACGGCTTGTCGCTTTGTTGAAGTCTGCCGCTTATGCGCTTGATACCATCGTTGTCAATAAACACTGGAATGTCTCTTAGAGGCGAGTCTGCGGGAAAGCATTCGTCTTTTTTCGCGCACTCAATTTCTCTTTTCAGGTCATCTCGCTGAGTTTGCCGTATCCAATATTTTTCGGCTTCATTCAGTTCAACTGCCGTCAATGGACCCTTGTCACTGCTCAGACGTCGCAACTTCTTGATGTATCTAAATACCCATGCAGTCACTCGGAACAGTCGTGTGGCACTGCTGTATCGATCTGTGTCCAACATCATGGGAACTTCTGTGGTATTCGTCGCTTGAAGGACCTCTACGCTTCGTCTTTCTTCCTCCATTGGCGGAATGTTCCTTGGAAGCGAAGAAATCTGTGGCCAAGCGTTTTCCGTTGCCTTCATCCAGTGCGTTCCTTCCCACCAGGTGGAGCTCTCAACAAGCTGATCAGCTGTAACTCCTCGAGTCATGATATCCGCCGGATTTTCTGACCCTGGGCAATGCCTCCACGCTGAGTTATCGGTAAGACGCTGGATTTCCATTACGCGATTCTTCACAAATTGCTTCCATTGAGACGGCTCTCTTACAATTCAGTGCAGTGCTATCATCGAGTCAGTCCAGAAATACGTAGTTTGCGGTGGCTCTTTCAGGCTCTTCAGAATGTATTGATTCAGTCTGGCAGCCAAGAGGCACGCCATCAGTTCCAGTCTTGACAAAGTCAGTTGTTTAATCGGGGCGACCCTTGACTTGCTGATTAGGATGCTCGAAGTTGTAATCCCATCCGCATCTGTTACGCAAATGTAGGCCACTGCTCCGTATGCCACAGGACTGGCGTCAGCAAACACGTGTAGGACTGTTTTCGTGGTAGGCTCGACAGTGTCGGATTTGTAGCACCGCTGCACTTGAACTCTTTCCAATTCGTTTAGTTCCTCACACCACTGCACCCACTTCGTGTCCAGATCCGTCGGTAGGATATCATCCCATTCCCCACAGTTCTCTGCCACAACTCCTGGAATAAAGCCTTTGCCCTGACGGTGAATGGAGCTAGCCATCCAAGTGGGTCATAGAGTCTCGCCGTAGTCTTGAGCACAGACCTTTTTGTGCTTGTACCTGGCTCGGATGGATTGCTTGCCAGTGGGGTGAATGTCAGGTTATCTGTGCTTGGGTTCCATGTCAATCCCAACACTTTGAGAACACCTGGGAGGTACCCGAGGTGCCTTGCTTCGCAGTCATCCGCCACAAATCGCTCGTTCAATGCCGGATTGTTGGATGCCCACTTGTGCAGTTTCATAGATGCCGCGCTGAATATTGTATTCGCTTCTTCATAGATCTTCAGCGCTTCGTCTTCGTTTTCTGCTCCCGTTAAAAGGTCATCCACATACAAGCACTGCGCCAGTAGCGAAGCAGTCTCCAGATAGTCTCGTTCCATTATCTTCAAATGATGCTGGAGAGTCGCTGTCAACAAGAAAGGACTTGCGGTGGTTCCGAAGGGAACTCGCTTCATTCGCCAAGTCTGTATCTCGCCTGTTGCTCCATTTGCATCCGGTTTCGCATGGTGCCACAGAAAGCGCAGTGCATCTCTGTCGTTCTCTCTGATCTCGATCTGCAAAAATGCCTTTGCAATGTCGGCTACTTAAGCTATTTTGTGGCTTCTGAAATTTAGTAACAGGGCTACAAGGTCGGCTGTCAAATTCGGACCACTTTCGAGGTTTTGATTTAGGGATTTTGCCTTCTGTCTATGCGATGAAGCGTCAAAAACTACTCGCAATCTCGTTTCCCGAAAAACCGGCTGATGGGGCATGTAGTAGATCAGCTTTCCCTCTTCCTCTTTTTCTACTATCGATTCAGCTATGCCTTCCATGCAATACTGTCTGATGACAGCGTCGTACTCCTCGAAGAGATGAGTTTTTCGAAGGCGGTTTGTCAGTTGTGACAAGCGTTTTTCAGCAACTTCCTTGTTGTCACTTAAATCTATATTCTCCTTCCATGGAAGGGCTACCTCGTATCTAGAACCACTGCGCCTGATATTCTCTTCGAAAGAATCAAGCAGCTTGTGCTCCGCACAGCTGTCATCATCCGTGACTCCGATCGACTCGAGAGTCCAGAATCGTTCCAAGCAGTTTGCAGCTTCTCTCTCGGCAAGTGATACGCGAAGAGCAGTGATTTGCATGCATTGCGAGTCACAAGTCTTGTACCCTACTGGGCCCTGAATACACCACCCAAAGGGTGTCTCCACTGCTCGCAGTTTCCCGTTGAGCTTCTTGTTTCTTCCCGTTACAAGTTCCCAGAAGTGCTCTGAGCCGATAAGCAGGTCTACGTCACATCTTTCGTTATCGCAGGTCGTCTCAGCGGCAGTCAGGGATCCAAGTAATTCTTTAATCTTGAGGTCAGGGATCGGGATCCTTTGCTCACAGATTATGTTTGTCTCAAGAACTTCGACCTGATACATCTTCTTATTGTGCGCGGTTAGCGACACCAGCACTCTGTTAAAATCTCGTTCTGACTGGTGTCCGCCGAACACACCAACTTTCAGCGTTTTTTTTCCAACAATTTTACAACCGAGTTTTGCAGATGCTTTCTCCGTAATGAATGACCGTTGGCTTCCGCTGTCAAAGAGAGCACGTAAGTAGAGGGCTTTACGTTCGCCGGCACACAATATTGTTGCTGTTTGTAGCAGTACTTCTCGCTGTTTGTAGCAGTACTTCTGACGTAGACTGCAAGTTCACGGGGACAGTCGTCACATCGTTCACATTAGCATTGACTTTCGGATGGGTGAATTCCGGATAACACATGGTTGTCGCGTGTCGTCCTGCACAAATTGTGCATCTAATCTTGCTTCTGCACTCGTTAGCACGGTGACTCGGTTTCACGCATCGAAAGCAACGTCTTCCCGATCGCAGCATTTTCTTCTTTTCTTCTAATGTAATGCTAGCACAGCAAGCGGCAGTTTCGTGGTCACTCTCCTTGCAAAAGAAACAACAATTTGGTTTTGCGGTTTGGTGAAGTAGAGCTGCTGACGATTTAAATTTCGTTCCAGCGCTGTTCTTTTTACTCTCTTCTGGGCTGAACATCTTCGGCTTTGACGCCTGCTGCTTCTTACTCATTCTTTGCTGCGCAACCAGGTTTTCGCGGCTTTGCACTTCGATCCTCAGAAAGTCAACAAGCTTGTTAAGTAATGACAGCGTACCTTTTGTAGCTGTTTCTCTTTCTGTTGACTCTCCCGGTGCGTCGTCGTCCCGCAGCGGAATTCCTCCTCCGGCCGGGCTCCGTGTTATGGCTTCCGACCCCTCCTCCCTCGCCACGGTCCGATGGAAGTCGAGCAATAATTCTTTCGGCAGAGAGTGCTGTACGAGGGGGAAGAGAAGTGTTGCGTACGTTTCCTGCTCCTGGCCAAGCGCCTGCAGGCCGCGGATCCGAGAGACGAGGGTATCGTATAACCTACGGAGGGAGCGTATGTCTTCGGCGCTCCGCACAGGCTCGAGGTCCAAGAGCGCACGCATGTGCGCTTGCACGATGGCGTCCGTTTTGCCGAAATGTCTGGTGAGCAGCAATATGGCGTCGTCATAGCACTGCGATGTGGTAGGGAGGCCCTGTATCGTACTCGCTGCTTCGCCTGTCACCACCGATTTTAGGTATCCGAATTTATCCAAGGTCGTCAGACGGTCGTTTTTGTGAATCATTTGCTCGAACTGCTCCCAAAATTCTTGCCATGACACTTCTTTGCCGTCAAATTTTATGAGCTCTAACCTTGGAAGCTTCACCTGGCAGGTCCCGTTCGTCATGGCTGCGTCGTTGGGGGGTGATGCTTCTTTCGGCTGCCTCTTTCCTTGAATTTCTTTAATTTCCTCTTGGAGCTTCGCGATGTATGTAACGACCCGGTCGTCATACTCGACAGATTCCTCGTAGTCCTGCTCAGCTTCTTTCTTTGGCACTAGCGTCTCGACAGAGGCGTTAACTTCGTTCAGCTGGGTCTGCAGAGCGCTAAGTCTCGCCAACAAAACACTGAGTTCTTTTACATTGTCCATGCGGCTCTTCATGCAGGAGTCAATATCGGAAAAGAGGCGGGTCACCTGAGACCGAAGAGCCGTTCTCTTCGCTTTGTGTCGTTCCATGTCGCTGCACTCCGGTAGCACTGGACGGCGGCTTCGGGGTAGAAATTGGCTTTTTCTTCGTTATTAGTCACCTCCAGGACTGGCAGTTGTCTTCGTTAGGTCGCGGCGTACATCCCGGGTTTCGGCCCCAACTTTTTCTTTATGTCGCGTTCGTTAAATCAGACAACTTCGTAACAGAGCACAAACGACATCCGTTTATTTTTTGTTACAGCAGACGACTGACGCCCCAAGCGTCTCTCCGTGGTTTTGTCTTTCAAGCCTTCTCGTCATGGCTTGTCTGTCGACTCGGGGCTGTCTTGTTTCGGTTTCGGTTTCGCAACAGATGCGTAATGTCCAACTTTGTTGCACAGGAAGCACTTCAGCGATGGCTTTGAGCTTGTTCGAGTACTGCGGAAATCGGGTTTGTCTGGGTTGTCGTCATTTATGTTTTTAATCTTGGTCAAATTCGCTCCTCCTCAGGCTTCCAGAAATTGGTCCGCAAGTTCCATCATTTCTTCTAGGTTATTCGCTTTTCTTTCTGTTAAATAAAGTGACAGACCAGGTTGACAGCTGTTCAGGAATTGTTCTTTAATTAGTAGTTCGCGAAGTGCGCCTTAATCTATTTTTTTTAGAATTCAGTCCAGCGGTCAAAACAACGCCTCAGTCGCGCAACACACTGTGTTGCCGTTTCGCCATTATATAGGTTTTTCAGTCCTGAACTTCTCACGAAACCCATCCGCTTTAAATTTAAAACTTTTAAGTAATGCAGCTTTCACCTTGTTCTAGCTGCCTGCATCCTCATGAGGAAGTTTTCCAAATACGCTTAATGCTTCGCCACTAAGGCAAGTGCTCAAGATGGTAGCACATCCACTGTCTGTCGAATTTGCATTTATGGCGATCCTTTCGAAGCGCAAGGGGAACGCGTCGAGATCGTCTCTTCTCTCGTCGTATTTCGGGATCAATTTACTTGCGTCTATCCGCAAGCTGCTATGTCCTTCACTGGGACTATACACTTAAGCTAAATCGTTGTCCAACGAGTTTTGGAGCTGATGTTTCGTAGTAAGTAATTCCTTTTCCCTCTGAAATTCCTCCTTTTCTTTCCATCTTCCCGGTTTTTCTCTCTGGCTAACCCATTTGCGCAGTTCGGCACCGGACAACCCCAAATAGGTGCCAGCCTCAATCAGCTCTTTCAGATTCATATCTGAAGCGCGAAACGTTTGGGTGCCGCCCAAAGTCTGCTTAGCGAACCTCGCCTAAACGCTTCCGCCCGGCGCTACCTCTCGCTATCGCTGTGCTGCTACACTGTTTACGACCTCGTCGTAAACTCTTCCAACTCTTCTCCGTCCTCTGAGATTGAGTGCACCAAACGTCCTGTCGCGGACGCCAGAATAATTGTCGCCCGTTAATAATTAGGGGGATTAATAGCGATGCGCCCTTAACGATGCGCACACTCACAGACACCCTTAGAGTGGGTGGGGGTAGCTGTTCCGGTCGCAAAGAAGATGCCCTCGACCTGCGTGGCAAGCTCAGCCGGAATTCAACTACCTTGTAGTGACAGAAGGGGGTGACCGGTTGGTGCCCAGCTGTTGCCGGTTCAAGCCAGAGTAAGGGTCGGAGTCAGAAGTAACAAACAGAACAAACTTTATACACAGCAAGAGACGATACAGAGAAATACACAAGAACACTTGAAATGCACAGACGAGAGGTTGACAGGAAACTAACGCTAAGCATACAACTAGAGAGGTATTCAATAACACAGAGGATTTACAACACAGATCAAACACAAGAGAGACACATAAGCAAACACCAAATTGTTCACCGGGCACTGTTGTAGTCCGAGGCCTCGAGAGTCACGATGTGGCCGCCATGCAAAACGAGCGCCGCTCCCTCGCAGGTCCGTGTGCTTGCCAGCAGCGGGTGATCCCCTGGAGTTCAGCCGAAGCACTTGCGAACACGCCGCAATCGCCGACTGACTTACTGACTACACAACCGACGCGGCCTCCATAAACCGGGCGCACCGCGTCTGTCTGTTAAGGCGCGCTAAAGCTAGTGCGCGCACACACTTAGCTTCGCTGGTAGCAGCGCTCCCTTTTCCTCCCGTCGAGCCGCGCGTCGTGATTGGCTAGATCCCGTAGAACGTTCTGTAGACTTCAGGCATCTTCCAGACCGAGGAGTCACCGTCATCGCCGGGTGATGAGAAAAAGGGCGACGGCGACGCGTACAAAGCTACGCGCTTTCTCGCGCGGGGAAGCAGGTTTTCCTCGAACTTTCCATGCGACGCCGCGCGGGTCTCGCGCAGCGCCGGCTTAATAAAAATGTGCGCCGATTTCATGACTCTCGGCTTTGGTAAGAGCACAACTTGCTTAGGCGACAACATATTCGGAAAAGCCACGCTTGCGCTGGGCGACGACGGCCCTGAGGGTGACACTACTTGCATCGATGTGAATTTCTGTGGGGGCTGAATATCGTAATAATGAAGCGTTGGCGGTGGCATCAAAGCATGGTGCAGTGTCACTAATGCATTATTGCAGTTGGGTGTTCAAGACTAGAGATTAGGGGTGCCTTTCAGGAGCTACGTAAGGGGGGCTATTATAGATGCAAAATTACGAACGAAATGGCGAAAGTAATGCAGAGGTCCACGAAGCGTAGCAATCGTTCAAAGGGGTCGGTTTTGAGAAGTCAGCAACAGCGCGCAGCTTGTCAGGATCAGATATAACTCTATTGTCCATGCAACGTGTCCGAGTAATGTTAGCTGGCGGGCATCGAAGTGGCACTTTTTGAGGTTGTGCTGGAAACCTGTCCGAGTGAGGCAGGTGAAGACATGGCGATGTCGAGTCAGGTGGAGGGTAATTCGGTTGAAAAGACGACGATATCATCCAGGTAGCGCAAACTGATTTTCCGTTTCAGGCCGCACCGTTCAATACCCATTATTTTTTGGAGTATGGCTGGGGCACCACAGTGCCCGACTGGCATAACAGTAAAATCGTATAGTCCGTCTTGTGGTAATAAAGGCGGTCTTCACACAATCTGCTACTGCCATGGGCACCTATCAGTACCCGGAGCGCTAATCAAGGAAGGACAAGAATTCCGAACCTTGCAAGCAGTCCAGGACATCGCCGATTCGTAGGAGGGTATAAAAATCTCAACGAGTAATTTTATTGAGGCGGCGATAATCAACATAAAAGCGTATTGAGCAATCCTTTTTCTTAACTAGGACTACAAGTGACGACCATAGTGTACAGGATTCTCTAATTACTCGTCATTGCACCATGTCGTCGATTTGTTCGGCAATATAACGGCGCTCAGTCGGGGGCACACGATACGGCCGCTGATGGCGCGGTGAGTGAGCGCCAGTGTCGATGAGGTGGGAAACGGTCGTCGTAAGGCTGTAGACTGATTGTGGGGTATCGAACGAGGAGCGAAAATGGTGTGAATGGCAAGAAGTTGCTCCCGGCGGCACTGCCAAAAATGTCCCTCTGGCCAAATGGCCAGAGGGACATTTGCAGCGGGTTGGAAGCCGACGGGTTGGAGCTTAAGTATCAACTTGGCAAACAGGGAATGACATATCGTCCAAGGCGAACAGAAGGTTCACAGCTCGATGTAGCCCTGGCACTCCCCTTGATTCAACGAAGCGGGAGACGCAAGAGGATTGGCCCCCAGAAGTGTGCAGGCGCAGTTGTTCATGTAAAGGACGGCAAACGGCAACGGCGGCAGACAAGATTAGATGGGACAAATAGGACAGTGGTGGCGGTGGCAGAAGAGGCAGTCAGGAGAACCAGAACGGCGCTAACGGATGCGATGGGTGTGTCATGAGCATCGAGACATTTGGGCAGTAAACGAGGACATGGCTCATGGAGCAGGGCATCAGACGGTGCGTCCCTTGATTCAATGAGCTCTATTTCAGGACCGGTGCAGTCAGTGGCAGCATGATGCTGGGACAGGAAATCCCAGCTGATAATGACATCATGAGAACGCGAGGCGAGGACGACGAATTCGATGAGGTACAAAGTAGCAACAATGATGACGCGGGAGTGCGCACAGCTGTCGGCTGTATATTATGAGCGGATATGCTACAAAGCAATAGTTCCGCGAGAGGCGTAGTTACCTTGCGGAATGAGAGGCAGAATTCTTGCCTGATGACAGATGCAGCGACACCGGTGTCGACAAGTTCAGGTGTATGAACACCTTTAACAATGGCAGCAATACCATTCTTGGAAGGAAGACGAGGACTTTCGGTCGAATATGCAGTTTGTGCCTCACGAACTGTGGCGGTTAGTTTTCTGGCAGTGTAGCGGGTTGTAGGTGCTTTGTAGAAATGGAGCGGCGACGTAGCGAAGGCGAACGACGATGGAGAAAGTCCAGACGATCAGGGGGTGCTGTTGGCTGACCAGATGGGACTGTAAATTAGGGGCCAAAAAGGGTGGCGCAGGCCGGGCAGCAAACATCATAGATAAGCTACCCGACACTAGCTTGCAGTGTCTAGGAGTGCCACAGGCATAGCAAATAAGCCTGTTTGAAGTGCGCCATGGAGATGAGGTCTGAGGCAAAGGAGTCACAGGGGGCGCAGCATGGGCATTTGATAGCGCAGAAAGTGGACTTGAAGAAACTTCGGCATATGTGCAACGTCTGAACAGGAGCCGGAGCGAATGCTGGAGTGTAACGCAGTGTTGCAAGGTACAGTGAATGGCAGCGAAGTTGCGACCGGAGCTGGTTGAAGTTTGGAATTAGCGACGACTTCTGAGACATGTTGCTGGATTGCACTATAAGCTCCGGAGCAAGGCCAGTTGGTCACTATGCAAGAAGTGGCAACGCAGACAGTTGTTACGCCATCTCCACGTACAGAACTCTTGATTCCTGCGGAGAGCCCCGATTACTCCCGCTCCGCGGCCAGTGCAGCGAGCGAAGACTGGGCGGCCAATCAAAACACGCTCCTTGCGTAGCTCGTCGTACCTTTGGCAGAGGTCGTAGACTTCCTTGACCGCGGTGGGAACCTTGGCGATAAGCATATTGAAGGGCGCCTTCAATATGCTTATCAATTTTCGTAAAAATATGACGTATTTTATCGGCCTTTTCATCGTCGGGTAAACGCGGGGACACAAGTCAACAATGTCCTCACTGTAACGGTGAATGTTTCACCGGTCAACTGTGCTCGCGTGAGAAGACGTTGTTCCGTGCGGAGTTTGCGAACCGCGTAGCTGCCGAAGACCTCAGAAAATTTGCACTTGAAGTTAATCCAGTTGGTAATGCCCGACTCGTGGTTTCTGAATCACAGATTAGCTTCATCTCCCAAGTAAAAGATGACATTGTTGAGCTTACGACTGCCGCCCAGTTAGTGTGACGGCTTCCCGTTCGTAAGTGGACAGGCAGTCATCGACTTCATCATCGCTACGACCACTGAAGGTAGCGGGGTCCCATTGACGAAAGGTACTAGTGCAGGTGACGGGCGGAGCTGGATGCAGTGGGTCGCCTCTGTTATTTGAGTAGTCAGCTTTCGGCGGC
>JAJIZL010052217.1:0-10241 GCA_023969395.1 Amblyomma maculatum
CCAGTAACATGTGGGACGCCTTCCAACCTGGGGGGCTCATCTTCCGGTGCCATATTATTAATGGTATTGTGACTGGCCCAAATGCAAGTTTTTGTAGAATCTCCGCAGAAAGCGCAAAGCATGAAAATAGAAGTTAATAATCTGCGACAAGCGTCACGAGTCAGACACCCAATCGCAGCAAGAACATTATGAGATGTAAACATATGAAGGAGTAGATCGTTCCACTCGGCTATTGTTCTGGAGAAGAAGGAACTTATAAAGTTGTTGGTGCAGGCGAAGAATGGAGATAATTTATGAGCAGGGTAATGCCTTGTGACTCTAGATGATGAAGGTTGTACAATGTCGGAAGGGTTAAGTTAAGACGTAACTAGGAATGGTACAGTTTAATGAGAATTGTGATTGTCGCTAGCCTCCTCTAGCACTCCATGGTCATAGTGTTGTTTATTATCATCAATTCAGACGGGAACACAGGTTGATGGTAGCGGTTATATAATAAAAAAAACTCCTGACCATTGAATCTCTTCAAGTTTTGTTTTGTCGTCCTTAGAGAAAGGATCCCAAACTTCGTCGGCGTATCGTAGTCGAGTCCTGAACAGCGTGTTAGAGGACAGAAGCTTTACATGGGATGGGCATATGAGACTGTGTCATAGTTGATTAACTTTGTGACAGACAGAAGCTCAGATGTTGTCAATATGGGCGGACCAGTTGATATCTTTTGTCACGCTACCCAAAAATATTTCAGTTTGTTATATCGGTGTCTGCTTGACAGAGTATATGTAATCAAAAGGAGACTTTTTTTGTGATGTGCATAAAAGCAGTTTTGTCAGAATTCGGTTTCATGTCCCAGAGGCCACGCTAATTAGAAGCAACATGCAGACTTTCATAATCCAAAACTTGATCGTTAGTATTATTAACAGCCTTCAATAGCAAACAGCTGTGCACATATAATCAGATGCTCTTGACTTTCATCAATGCAAAAGGTTGAATCATTGAAGTAAATTAAGAAAAGATGCGGACATTGGACACTACCTTGCGGCATAGCGGAATTAAGACAGACAAAATCCTAGTCAGTTCAGTTCAGGCGTTCAGTCGTGTCCGACTCTTCGTGACCCTATGGACCATGTCACGCCACGCTTTCCGGTCTCTCACTATCTTCTTAACATCACATAGCTTCATCTGCAATGCCTGGAGAATGCCATCTAACCATCGCGTTCGCTGCCTACCCCTTCTCCGGCGACCCTCAACCTTTCCCAACATCAAATCTTTCTCCAGCGACTCCTCTCTTCTCATCAGATGACCAAAGTAGCTGAGCTTTAACTTTAGAATTTGGCCCTCCAATGAGCAGTCAGGGTTTATGGTCGACAATATCGACTGATTTGATCTTCTGGCAGTCCAAGGAACTCTTAAGAGTCTTCGCCAGCACCACAATTCAAACGCGTCAATTCTTCGGCGGTCAGCCTTTTTCACAGTCCAACTCTCGCATCCATACATCACAACTGGAAAGACCATAGCACGGGTTATACGGATCTTGGTTGATAGACTAATGTCTCTGCTCTTTACTAGGCGGTCAAGGCTAACCATTGCTCTCTTTCCCAGAAGCAGGCGTCTCCTAATTTCATGGCTGCAGTCTCCTTCCGAGGCAATCTTGGCGCCCAAGAACAAAAAATCTGTCACAGCTTCCACTTCTTGTCCATTGATGCTCCAGGACTTGATAGGGCAAGACGCCATGATCTTCGTCTTTTTAATGTTCAGTTTAAGCCCAAACTTCTCACTCTCTTCTTGTACGCGCATCAGAAGTCTCTTGAGTTCCACTTCACTTTCGGCCATTAAAGTGGTATCATCCGCATATCTAAGGTTGTTGATACGTTTTCCAGCAATCTTCACTCCAGCTGAAGACTCGTCCAGACCGGCCTTCCTCATGATGCACTCTGCATATAGGTTAAATAGGCAGGGCGACAGTATGCAGCCTTGCCTCACCCCTTTCTCAATCGGAAACCAATCAGTAAGGCCGTGCCCAGTTCTGACTGTGGCCTCTTGCCCTTCATAAAGGTTCCTGAGGAGACAGATGAGGTGAATTGGAACTCCCATCTCTTGGAGAGCTTGCCACAATCTGCTGTGATCTACGCAGTCAAACGCTTTCGCATAATCAATAAAGCAGAAGTAAATGGGTTTCTGGAACTCTCTTGCTTTTTCCATGATCCAGCGAAGGTTGGCAATTTGGTCTCTAGTTCCTCTGCCCTTGCGAAACCCAGCTTGCACGTCCGGAAGCTCCCGATCCACATACTGCTGCAGCCTACCTTGCAGGATTTTTAACATCACCTTGCTAGCATGCGAAATAAGCGCGATCGTGCGGTAGTTGGAACAATCTTTGGCACTGCCTTTCTTTGGAATGGGGATGTAAACTGACCTCCTCCAATCCTGTGGCCACTGCAGGGTTGTCCAAATCTTTTGACATAATGTATGCAGTGTGTTAACAGCGTCGTGGTTGAGGTTTTGAAGCAACTCAGCTGGAATACCATCAATTCCGCTAGCTTTGTTCTTAGCAAGGCTGGCTAAGGCCCATTCAACTTCACTCTTCAGGATGCCCGGCTCGAGATCAGTAATCACAACCGTCCTATGTTGGGTTTGCACATCCGGGTCCTTCTTGTACAGTTATTCTGTGTATTCCTGCCACCTCTTCTTTATCTCTGAGGCTTCAGTGAGGTCCTTGCCTCGTTTGTCCTTTATCACGCCCAGCTTAGCACAGAAGCTTCCTTTGATATCTTTGATTGTCTTATACAGAGCTCTTGTGTTCCTTAATTGGCTGTTGTCCTCAACTGCTTGACACTGTATGTTCAGGAAGGCATTCTTATCTCTCCTTGCTATTTTCTGAAAATCCGCATTGAGAACCTTGTATCTTTCTCTTTCCCCCATACCTTTTGCCATCCTCCTTTCCTCAGCTATTTGCAAAGCCTCTTCAGATAACCAGTTTGCTTTTTTGCATTTCTTTTGCTTTGGAACTACCTTAGTAGCAACTTCTTGTATTATATCACGAACATCAGTCCACATCTCTTCGGGCTCTTTGTCTTCTAGATCTAATTCTTGAAATCGATTCCTCACTTCCACAGCATATTCTAATGGAATTTGATCCAGATCATACCTGAAAGGCCTTCTAGTTTTCTGCGTTTTCCTCAATCGAAGCTTAATTTTGGCAACAAGAAGCTGATGATCGGTGCCACAATCGGCCCCAGGCCTTGTTTTTACTGCTTGTATAGCGCTTCTCAATCTCTGCCGGCAAATAATATAATCGATCTGATTCCTGTACAGACCGTCCGGTGAAATCCATGTGTACAGGCGCCTCTTGTGCTGTTGAAAATGGGTATTCGCTATGGTCAGGTTGTTTTCTTGACAAAGCTCTACTAGCCTCTGCCCAGCTTCATTTGGCTCGCCAAGACCGAACTTGCCTATAATTCCGGATATTTCTTCACTCCCGACCTTAGCATTCCAGTCTCCTATGAGAAAAACGACGTATGATGATGGGGTGCGGTCTAAAAGGCATTGTAGGTCCGCATAAAATCTCTCAACGTCAGCTTCTTCAGCAGTAGTGGTCGGTGCATAGACTTGGATAACTGTTATGTTGAAAGGGTGACCTTGGATTCGAAGTGAAATCATTCGGTCGTTTTTGGGGTTGTACCCTAGCACTGCTTTGCCCATTCTCGGCGGTGGCGGTGAGCAATAACACGGGCGGCGTCAGGTTGGGAGATGGCCTCACGAACGTAGCAACTGGCGTTAGCGGTGGGAGGCAGTACGCTGTCAAACGGAAGGGGATGGTCGCGACCGTATAGAAGATAAAACGGTGAGTAGCCCATTGTGTCATGACGAGAGGAATTGTACGCGAACGTTACAAACGGCAAAGTAATATCCCATTCACGATGATCATCTGAGACATACATTGACAGCATGTCCGTGAGCGTGCGGTTGAGGCGTTCGGTGAGGCTGTTCGTTCGTGGATGGTAAGCGGTAGTAAAATAGTGCTTAACGGAAAAGTAGCGAAACATTTCGTCGACTACTCGAGCAAGAAAGCAATGGCCACGGTAAATGAGCAGCTGGCGTGGAGCACCATGGAGCAGGATGACGTCGTGGAGACGAAACGCTGCCACTTCAGTTGCACAGCTGGTGGCTATCGCTCGGGTGATTGCGTAGCGCGTAGTATAATCCGTGGCCATCGCAATCCATTTATTCCTCGACGCAGAAAATGGGAAAGGCCCGAGGAGGTCAAGGCCAACTCGGGAAAACAGGTCTACTGGGATGTCAATCGGCTGCAGGGATCCAGCAGGCATAACCGAGGGCTTTTTCCGTCGCTGACACCAGTCACAAGAAGCCACGTAACGACGAACAGAGCGATAGAGGCCTGGCCAAAAGAAGCGACGGCGGACGCTATCGTACGTACGAGATACGCCAAGATGACCCGCTGTGTGTGCGTCGTGCAGCTGTTGAAGAACGGTGGTACGCAGGTGTTCGGGAACTACGAGCAGGAGCTCGGCGACGTCTGGTCGCATATTCTGTCGGTATAAGGTGCCGTTGTGGAGCACAAACAGAGCAAGGGTAGCATCAAGGTGATAAGTGCTGAGGCGATTGATAAGGGTGCAAAGCTTGGGATATAAGCGCTGCTCGTGGCGAATGTTTGAAAGGTCGGAGATGGCCAACACATATGTGTCATCGTCGCACTCGCTCGCAGGTGGCGGATCTACCGGGTTGCGGCACAGGCAATCGGCGTCAGCGTGCAGCCGGCCAGACTTGTGGACGGCGAAAAAGTGTATTCCTGAAGGCGGAGGGTCCAACGGCCGAGGCGACCAGTAGGGTCCTTCAGCGCAGAAAGCCAGCATAAGGCATGGTGTTCGGTGATGACGGAGAACGGGCGGCCAAACAAGTAAGGGCGAAACTTTGTAATGGCCCACTGGAGGGCTAAACACTCACGTTCTGTGATAGAGTAGTTCCGTTCAGCCGCAGAAAGGAGGCAACTGGCATAAGCAATGACGCGAGTGCGAGCCATCTGCTGTTGGACGAGTATGGCACCAATACCGTGACCACTGGCGTCGGTGCGTACCTCCGTTGGTGCCGAGGGATTGAAGTGTGCCAGGACGGGCGGGTTGGTGAGGGCTGCAATGAGCGCAGAAAAGGCTTGGGATTGTTCTTAGTCCCAGCACAATGGAGCGTCGTTCTTCAAAAGATTGGTGAGTGGACGAGCCGTCTCCGCAAAGTTGGGTACAGACCGCCGAAAAAGGAGCAAAGCACAAGAAAACTACGCTCGTCACTGGTACAACGGCGTGTAGGAAATGCACTTACAGCACGTATTTTGTCTGGATCGGGTTGAACGCCACGTGCGTCGACCACGTGACCGACCACCTTGACTTCACGTCGGCCGAAGCTACATTTCTTCGAGTCGAGCTGAAGACCAGCTTTACGGAAGACGCCAAGAATGGCATCAAGGCGATGGAGATGGCTCTCGAATGTAGGAGAAAATACAATGACGTCATCGAGATAGCACAAGCACGTCGTCCATTTCAAGCCGCGCAGGAGAGAATCCATCATGCGCCCGAATGTTGCGGGCGCATTACACAAGCCGAAATGGCATCACCTTGAATTGATACAGGCCATCGGGAGTGACGAAGGCGGTCTTCTCTCGGTCTCGTTCGTCGACTGCGATCTGCCAATAACCGGAACGAAGATCAATGGAAGAAAAATAGCTGGCACTGTGCAAGCAGTCGAGGGCATCATCTATTCTGGGGAGCGGGTAAACGTCCTTTGTAATTTTGTTGAGGTGTCGGTAATCAACGCAGAATCTCCAGGTATTGTCATTCTTTTTAACAAGCCCGACAGGCGACGCCCAGGGACTGCTCGAAGGCTCTATAATGTTTTTTGCTAACATCTTGTCCACTTCATCTTGTATGACGCGTCGTTCAGAAATGGCGACTCGATAAGGTCTTCTGTGAATTGGTCGGGCGTCTCCGGTGTCGATACGATGTGTAACGAGGGACGTTTGTCCTAAGGGGCGGTCACCAAAATCGAAAATATCGCTGCACGAAGTCAGAAGACTCGTAAGTGCTGTAGCATGGTCAGGGCGGAAGTTAGGGCAACCATTCCTGATATGCGGGCCTCCGGAGGGGGGGACGGTGCAGGTAGGGTAGGGTCAGGTAAAAGAGCTGCCACTGTGGCGTCAGACAGTGGGGTCAGTTCGGCGAGAGTAATGCCCTCAGGAAGAACGTGCACAAAAAGGCCGAAGTTCAAGACTGGAATATAAGCGTTGTTATTTTCTACGTGCACGATGTTATGAGGGAGAGCGATTCTACACTGCAGTGTCACGTCGGTTATGGGGCAAACAACATAGTCGCCGTCAGGAACGGAGGGGAAAGGCGTCATGAGCACATACACTGCAGCTTCTGGTGGCAGACGAGTAAATGTAGAGGAGCGGAGACAGAGCGTTGAAGTATCAGAGGCCTGTTTTTCAGGACAGAGTGGGAGGTCCAGATGACGCAAACCAGAAGAACAGTCAATGAGCGCGGTTTATTCAGTTAAAAAGTCAGATTCCTAATATAACGTCGTGAGGGCAACTGATGAGCACTGTAAATAGCAGAGGGATATGGCGGTGATACGTGGCAAGGTTAGTCCAGGATGACACAGCTCACAAAACACAGAAGAACAGCAGCGTCAACCTTCTTTTATCACCAAACGTTGCTACCACTTGACTCCTTCTGTGTCACTTTTGCTGATCGTTGTCTTCTTCAAAGTCCACGATGCAGGGCATATATATATATATATATATATATATATATATATATATATATCAAGGAAAGAAGCCAAAAAAGCCAGGACCAATATTTAAGCAGTTAAAAGTAGTTAAAAAACATCTTTGTATAACAACAGGCTTTTGCGATTATATAAACAAGACATCAGTAAAAAGGACAACACACTAACACTCATAGCAGCGCTTCAAGACAACATAAACACATACGACACCCGTAACCCGGAGCATTGGCACGTTACAGCGTGCCGGACGAACTATGGCAGGCAGATGCTTCGCTTCAGGCTTCCTACCATATTAAATCAATACTTTCCTAATAGTGGTCAAGATTTCTCACTTCCTCCCATTAAATTATTCCGCGAAATGTTTCTATAAATACATATTTTTAAGTTAGGTGTTCTGTCTTGCGGCGTTTCTGTTTTATTTTCATGTATTTTTCCTGATTTACCTAGTGCTCTTTTGAAGTCTAATTATTTCTACATTGATTGTTTATTCACTGTGTGGGCGTGACTTTCTCTGCTGTGAAGTGCCGTCATATGCAGGGGCAGCCATTTTCTTTCCTTGTAGTAAAGGGAAAATAAAGTATTATTATTATTATTATTATTAACAGTCGGCGCGGCCAAGGAAAGCATTGGGGATGGTACTTTGTCTTTCTTTTTAATGTTTACTTGGATAATCACAGAAATTAGTAATGTAATCTGTTTAGGGGAAAGATAATTAAACACAAAGTAGAAGAAAAAACAACGTGCCGATGGTGAGAACCGAACCCACGACCTCCGAATATCGCGGCCGGTGCTCTTCCAACTGAGCTACATCGGCCGCTGTCCCCCCTGCTACTTTCTTGGGTATTTATCTTGCCTCTATACGAACCTTGAGAGCGTTCACCAGCGCCACCCTAAACCATAGCGGCGGGCGAGGAACGTCCTTTGTTACCGCCAGCGTCACGTAGATCGTTATCAAGATCGAGGGCGGAAGCTGTGCTAGAACCCTCTTATGCTACCTATGGCTTCAAGACTGCCAGAACCGATACCCCCATAAGCTACAAGCAGATCAATTAAGGGGAAATGAGGGTGCTCGTTATAATACATGAAGGAAACAAGCCAACATTCGGCGAGGCCAAGGAAAGCGTTGGGGATGGTACTTTGTGTCTTTTTTTAATGTTTACTTGGATAATCACAGAAATTAGTAATGTAATCTGTTTAGGGGAAGATAATTAAACACAAAGTAGAAGAAAAAACAACGTGCCGATGGTGGGAACCGAACCCACGACCTCCGAATACCGCGTCCGGTGCTCTTCCAACTGAGCTACATCGGCCGCTGTCCCCCCTGCTACTTTCTTGGGTATTTATGTTGTCTGTATACGAACCTTGAGAGTGTTCACCAGCGCCACCCTCAACCATAGCGGCGGACGTGGAACATCCTTTGTTACCGCCAGCGTCGCGTAGAACGTGATCAAGAGCGAGGGCGAAAGCTGTGCTAGAACCCTCTTACGCTACCTATGGATTCAAGACTGCCAGAACCGAGACCCCCGTAAGCTACAAGCAGATCAATGAAGGGGAAATGAGGGTGCTCGTTATAATACATGAAGGAAAGAAGCCAAGAGTCGGCGAGGCCAAGGAAAGCGTTGGGGATGGTACTTTGTCTTTTTTTTAATGTTTACTTGGATAATCACAGAAATTAGTAAGGTAATCTGTTTAGGGGATATAATTAAAACAAAGTAGAAGAAAAAACAACGTGCCGATGGTGGGAACCGAACCCACGACCTCCGAATACCGCGTCCGGTGCTCTTCCAACTGAGCTACATCGGCCGCGGTCCCCCCTGCTACTTTCTTGGGTATTTATGTTGTCTGTATACGAACCTTGAGAGTGTTCACCAGCGCCACCCTCAACCATAGCGGCGGACGTGGAACGTCCTTTGTTACCGTCAGCGTCACATAGAACACGATCAAGATCGAGGGCGAAAGCTGTGCTAGAACCCTCTTACGCTACCTGTGGGTTCAAGACTGCCAGAACCGAGAACCCCGTAAGCTACAAGCAGATCAATTAAGGGGAAATGAGGGTGCTTGTTATAATACATGAAGGAAAGAAGCCAACAGTCGGCGAGGCCAAGGAAAGTATTGGGGATGATACTTGATGTCTTTTTTTTAATGTTTACTTGAATAATCACAGAAATTAGTAATGTAGTCTGTTTAGGGGAAATATAATTAAACACAAAGTAGAAGAAAAAACAACGTGGCGATGGTGGGAACCGAACCCACGACCTCCGAATACCGCGTCCGGTGCTCTTCCAACTGAGCTACATCGGCCGCTGTCCCCCCTGCTACTTTTTTTTAGTCGATATTTATTGCCTCAGGGCATCAGTAGGTTATGAGATGAAGGATGAATAAATGATTAATTGAATGGAAAAAGATTGGCTGCTTTTATGAAGTCCAGAAGTCAGCGAGGATAATTAAGATCCCTGCGTCCAAGTGACGTATGAGGCAGGATTGGTTGCTGAAAGGCCAGCTATGCTCAGGTGCCGGATTCGTGTTGGCTTGAGTGCTCGGCAGTCCTACAGCAAGTGGTGGATGTCGGCCTCGACATCTTCGTTGTTACAGATCGGGCATCCTGGGCGAGGATATAAGTGTTGGAAGTATGACCACGTCCTAGTTACAGCTGGTGTAAGGGCAACACCGACCCGGATCCTCCTAAGTGCAACCTCCTCTGCACGGGTGAGACCGCGGGGAAGGGATATCGCACACGGAGGGATAAGTGCACGTGTGCGGCGCCGGAGGTGCTCCTTTCTTGACAAAAGGAGGGTAGTGTCGTCGACTTCGAGAAGCCGTGGGATTGATGCGTCTTGGTTCACGAGGCGGGTTGCAAAATCAGCTTGACTTTGGGAAGGCAGCAGATCCCGTGGGACCCACTCAATGCGTATTGATTGTGGGATGCGCGCCGCCAACTGGTGGATGTCTTGGCAAATTTTAGGGCAGCGGCTGACACGTCGGAGCAGACGTACTGCTTGAAGTGCGTCAGTGCGGATGACAACGTGGGCTGTAGGGAGCATGGTTATAGAAGTCACGGAGCAGAGTGCCTCCTGAACTGCCACAAGCTCAACGCAGAAAGATGTAAGTGGTTCCGAAAGCTGAAACGTAGTTGTCTGATTCAGGCTAGGTCTCCGTGGACAGTAGATTGCCGTTTTGGCTTCACAGCCTTGCAGGCTTCCATCTACGTACACTACTATGGAATCTTGAGGCAGGTTAGTATATTGCTCTTCAAATCTCTGGCGTAGCAACGATGCAGAGTTGGCAGACGTCGGTCTGCGGATGTCAGTTGGCTCGTTGTCTCCTAACTGTATAAATTTCCAGAAAGGGAGAACTGGCGCAGGTGGCTGAAGAATAATGTGTGACGTTGCATACGCCCTCAGTGCTTGCGTGGAATGTGACAAAGTGGCCTTGAGTCTGCGAGCATCACGGCGCTG
>JAJIZL010052218.1:0-11703 GCA_023969395.1 Amblyomma maculatum
TATGTATGTATGTATGTATGTATGTATGTATGTATGTATGTATGTATGTATGTATGTATGTATGTATGTATGTATGTATGTATGTATGTATGTATGTATGTATGTATGTATGTATGTATGTATGTATGTGTATGTATAACTTTATTAGGGAGCCGGCAAACGACGGGTTAAGGCGTCGTGACGCTGGCCAAGCGTCTACCCGGGGTTAAGCCCTACTCTGCACTACCTCATTTGGCCCGTTTGTGGTGGGTTGTGAGGCTTGTGCTTTTCGAGCGCACCCCGGGCCTGCTGGACGGCCCATAGTTGCATGTCCTCTTCTGTATTCTGCACAGCACTTTGAAGTTCCGGCGGGTATGTCCTGGATGCAGCTTCGGTCGGGAACCTGGCACAGTCCCACATGATGTGCCATTGGTCCGCCGGACCCACTTGGCATACACTGCACATATCACTCGTGTAGATGTCTGGGTGGAGGACGTGTAGCATTGCCGGGGCTAGGAGTGACCCGGTTTGCGTTTGCCTTAGGATGACCGCCTCCTCCCGACTAAGTGCCGGGTGAGGCGGCGGCATTGTCCGTCGAGCTAGGCGGTAAAATTTAGTCACTTCCTCGTAACTGGTCATTCGATCTTTTGTTTCGAACCACCATTCGGAACGGTACTTCTCGGGGGCGCGGAAGGTAAGCGGTCGCGCCGCCGAATGGGCCGTCTCGTTGTGATTCGGTGAGGATGCACAATCTACCGCGTGCGCCAGGAACCACTTGATGCGGATAGTGTTGCCGCGGTCTTGGAGCTGGAGCTTACTGATGATGGCGGCCGCCGGCGCGCACACTCGCCCCTTGGCAAAGTTGCGCACAGCGTTCCTCGAGTCGCTGAGCACGGTGCGACACTCGGCCTCCGAGAGCGCCAGAGCGATGGCAACCTCCTCGGCGTCTGTGGCGTCCGTGCACCGCACGCTTGCTGCCGTTGTTTTGATGCCGGTAGCCGCTGCAACGGCCACTGCCACGAATCCTTCTCGCTTGTATTCCGCAGCGTCCACGAACCGGGCGTGCGGGTCCTGGGCGTGTTGCTCGACGAGGACTTTGGCCCGCGCCTGCCGCCGTTCTTGGTTGTACTCGGGGTGCATGTTTTTCGGGATGGGGTCCACGTGGATGTGGGCCCACGCCTCATCGCTGATCTCCCACGATTGCCGACTGGGAGCTCGGGGATTGTAACCCGGGGACGTCAGTATACTGCGGCCTGTCTTGGTGGTAGAGAGGCGCTCCATTTGCGCCGTGAGCTGCGCCTCGGCTATTTCTTCTAAGGTGTTATGGACGCCGAGCTGCAGGAGCCGAGCCGTACTCGTGGTCCCAATTAATCCCAGCGCCGTCTTGTAAACCCGTCTGATCAGCGTGTTTATCTTTGTCCGGTCAGCGGCCTGCCAGTTGAGGTAGGCCGCAACGTAGGCGATGTGACTGATCACGAACGACTGGACGAGGCGCAGAAGACTGTCTTCACGCATGCCTGCCCATCGTGTCGAGACTCGGTGTATGAGCCGGATAGCGTCCATTGCCTTGGTGGTAATCTTGTTGATGGTCTCGTCGTTGCGGCCGTTCTTGTTTAGTAGCAGGCCCAGGACCCCGATCTTGGGAACTTCGGGGATGCGCTGCCCCGATGCAGCCACGATCTTTATGTGATCGCACTCCCGAGGGGGAGCGCGTTTCCGTCCCCGTTGTAATGGTGTGAGGACGAACAGCTCGGATTTGGCGGGCGAGCACACTAGGCCTGTGCCGTTAAGGTGTTGCTCGATGGCAGTAACAGCCTGTTGGAGCTGCTGCTCAATGCTGGCGTTGGTGCCGCCTGCCGCCCACAGGGTAATGTCGTCGGCGTAGATCGTATGCCGGACGCCGGTCCCCTCTACTGCCCTCGCTACCCCGATCATGACAAGGTTGAAGAGCAACGGCGAGATGACTGAACCTTGCGGGGTACCCGTGCTTCCGAGCTTGTGTTCGGGGAACTTAAGGTCTCCGGCGTGCAGTTCCACCGTGCGGTTGGTCAAGAAGTCTTGGATGTAATTGTAGCTCGCTACCCTCATGTTGAGTCTCGATACTTGTGCTAATATGGCTGAGTGTTTGACTTTGTCGAATGCGCTTTGTAAATCAAGTCCCAGAATTACTTTGCTGTCTTGTGTCTTGTTGTCGAATATTTCTTGTTTGAGTTGTAGCATGGCGTCTTGTGTGCTGAGTCTGCGCCTGAAGCCGATCATCGTATCCGGATATAGGTTTTCCTTTTCCAGGTACTCCTGCCACCGGTTGGAAAGCACGTGCTCAAGCACCTTGCCCACGCAGGACGTGAGCGAGATGGGACGCAAGTTGCCGATATCCGATGGCTTGCCCGGTTTCGGGATTAGGATTGTTCTTGCCGTTTTCCACTGTCGGGGGAGCTTGCCCGAACGCCAGCATTCGTTATAGTAGCGGGTTAGGGTCTCGATCGATGCATAGTCAAGGTTACGTAGCATCTTGTTGGTAATAAGATCGGGGCCGGCTGCTGAGCGGGCGTTGAGCTCGTGCAGCGCTGCCCGTACCTCTGACATGGTAATGTCTCGGTCGAGCCACGCGTTCGGCAGCCGCCCGTATGGCGGGTGGGTTTCCGTTGGCGTGTGTGGCAGATACTTGGCTTCCAGGGCCTTGATAACGGCGTCTTTTCCTTGTTGTTGTGTAGCGGTGTGTATGAGGCAGGCCAGGCGATCGCGCTGGTGTGACTTGGTCTTAGTTTCGTTTAGGAGGTGACGAAATAGATTCCATGTGCAACCACGATGTAGTTGCCCGTCAGCTCGGTTGCAGACTTCGTTCCACTGCTGCCGGCACAGGATCTTGCAGTGATGTTGAATGGCCCTGTTTAAGTCGGCCACCCTCTTTCTCAATTTGCGATTCAGCCGTTGCCGCTTCCAGCGCGCATGTATCGAATGTTTGGCCTCGATGGAATGGGCCAGACGACTGTCCATAGCTATGATGTCCTCGTCCGTTTCAATGCTCTTGGTGGCCGAGTGCACTGCATCGCGGAGCTCTGCCGACCAGGTTTCTATGTTTGTGATGTCTTGCGGTGTGGTTGGTCGTCCCTTACGGAAACCGTCCCAATCCGTCCATTTGTGTGTAATGGTGTTGCCCCGGAATTGATTGGGAATCCTAATTTCGAGGATGTAGTGGTCACTGCCCAGGTCAACGCCGGTGTTGCGCCATGTTACTTTGCCAGTGTGGTCGTTCTTGATGAATGTAAGGTCTGGTGTGGTGTCTCGTGCTACGGAATCGCCGATTCGGGTAGGATGATTGGGATCCGTGATCAGGGTGCAGTCGTGGTCCAGGGTATCCTGTAGTAGGTCCCGTCCTTTTGCCGTGTCTTTCACGTAACCCCACGCTCGATGGGAGGCGCTGAAGTCTCCTCCAATCAGCAAAGTGTTGCCTTTGGCTTGGGTGCTGGCTGTGTGTAGCAGGGTCTTGAATTTCTGTGTTTGGTGCTTGGGGTTACTGTATATGTTAGCTATGAACAGGCTGTTTTTCCGTTGTTTGCTTGGAATGATTTCGGTGAAGGTGTATTCCACCCTGCTGCGGCCGTGTCTGAGCTATGTTCAATGAATGTGAGCCCTTTGCGGACGAATGTGCAGACGCCTCGTCCCTCCGCTGGGCTAACGTGAGCGCGATACCCAGCGAGGGTTGGGTTCGCCGTCACCGTTTCTTGCAGCAGAATGATGTCAGGTTTCTTTGTTACCGTGGTGATGTGTTGTTGCAGCACTGCTCTCTTGTTGTTGTAACTGTGGCAGTTCCACTGCCAGACCGTAAGGCCCGGTAGCGATCCTATTGTGGCTTGGGTCTGAGACATGGTTGTGATGGAGTTGAGGCTTGCGTCTGTTTTTGGAGATATGGGTGGTTTGCGAATTGCGCAGCAAAGATGGGGCTGCATACTATGGGCTTGAGGGTTTGTTCAATGAAGTCGAAACGCTCCTGTATGGTTCCGTAGGACGTGGTGATTAGTTCCTCCAGCCGCGCCAGGCGTTGGTCAGTGACGGCAGCCGTGTCGGCATAGGTGTTGGTGAGCGCTTCAATTTTGGTTTCGAGCGGAGTTTCTAATTGGGTTAGGTCCTTATGTTGTCGTGATGAGGTGCGCGCTCGTTTCTTGGAGGTTGGGTCAGTGGTTTTCTCCCCTTCGGGCTCGTCTTGTGATATGTCCATTGATTGTGTACCACCTTGATGGGATGGCGTGTCGGTGTTCTCGGGGATAACGGAGGGTGTAAGTGTCTCGGGTGACTGAGCTGGGCCAATGGTTGGCTGAAATCGCCGTGCTTGTAGTTCTTTCTTGACGTCGGCTAGCTCTTGGGTAAGCCGGCGCGTGGTTTCCAACAGAGTCGCGTTGGCGACACGAAGTTGTTCGAGTTCCTTGTAGTAGGGGCTGGTAGTCCATTCCTGCCAGCTGTTCTGTGTGCTTCGGCCAGTAGTGGCGCTGTTAGAGCTTGCGTTGCTGCTTTTAACTTCGCCCTTTGCTGCGTCCGCCCAACTGATTCTGTCACGGGAGCGCGAACGCTTAGCGTCGCGTTTGTTCCTGTGAGATGAGTCACGGTCACGCGACGCGCTGCGCGACGCTCTTCGGGATCCGTTACGGGAAGCACTGCGCGAGTGAGAGCGTCCGAGACGTGGAAACGAGCTTGAGTCGAGTGCTTGCTTGTGATGTTCTTCGGCGTTACTGCGTTCGACTGCTTCCTTTTGCTGTTCTTCGGCGTTACGGCGTTCCCATCTCCGTCGCCGCACGACGTATGGAACTTTGTATTTGGCTTTGCAGACGCGGTCCCCGGTGGGGTGTTGCTCACCGCAGAGCTTGCATTTGGGGACACATGTGTGGCCCTCTCTTGGATTAGAAGCACCGCATGCAAGGCATACACGTGCGTTTGGTGTAGGACACACGTCGCGCCTGTGGCCGATTTTGCCGCATACCTTGCAAACTTCTATTTGCTTCTTGTAGAGACTGCACGGGTACAGCGTGGATCCGTATCGCCCATACTTAGGAACCTTGATACCACTGAACACTACGATGACTGTCGTCGTATTTCCGATACGCTTCGCACCCGCGGCGAGGGGGTTGTACTTGGTTACGACCTGCTGCATTATTTCAGCTTCGCTGTCTTTGAGTGATATGCCCTTGATCACGCCCTTGACTGTGTCGTGGACGGCCGTTCCATAAGCACTCAGTTGGTACGTGTTGCCTTGGACATTAACAGCTTGAATTGGAGCATACTTTTCCGCCCGCTCTTCGCTCGGAGTGCTGATCACCATTATGTTCTGTTGCGCATTGGGTCACGCTGTATCCTCAGCTCGATCTGGCACCTCAATTCCTGCTGCCACCATGATGGCAGTAGTGAAGCATGCAGCTCCTGCCTTGTAAATATCGAGCCCTCCGCGGGGACGCACGACGATCTTAATTTCTTCTGCTGGCATGGCGGACATGCGAGCCGCCCGAATAACTGCGGCCCTAACGCTCTTGATGAATTTAGGGTTTTTCTGGGAGCTCGGTGTATCAGGTTGAGAAGTAGACTCACTCGGCGTTCCTTGCAGGCGTGGTCGGCTCCTGTGCCCGCCGATGTGCAGCCATCCGGCCAAGCGTTGAAATTCCTCGGGGGTAATTTCTTCTCCTGCTACTTGTACGCTCATCGGGGAAATCTGGATGTTATGCACCGAAGTGGCGGCGGAATCCTCCATGTCGTGGCTGAAGTACGGCCGGCTAGGCCTAGCGAGCCCTGGGTTCGCTTCGGCCTAGCGTCTCCTCTTGGCGCTGAATCAGGAAGTCCGCTAATTCGAAAATGACGCACCTTTGATAAAAGTCAGGTATCGGATGATGGCGGATACCTTCACGAACACGGTGGTATTAAAAACTTCTCGATCCAAACTAATTAGCACTGCGAAAGCGGGAATTAGCGACGGAGCTAATATGAGTACGTCTGTCCTCCATGACGATCGCAGCGCCTCCCTCCATAGAACCCGTTGTAAATTTTTAAAGCTTGAAACAAGTTAGCTGAACACCTCATGAGCATGTGAGCACCAGGAAATAATCCGCACGATGAAAATACACCTGTTTGCCTGCAGAAAGCAAGCGCACAGAGCAAAATCAATGTGAAACGGCTCAGATCTGTGTGCATCACATATATAACTCCAAAATCCACAAAATGAACGCGCTGGCTCACTTACCTTGCCAGCATACCGCATCACTCAATCATCAATTTTCACGTATAGACATCATTACAACAGCAAAAAAAAATAATAATAAACACGGCATAAATCTTGTACTCAGTCCTGGCACGAGCTTGCTTGGCAGCAGCGATGATGCTTGTACAGCTTCTCATCGCTCCTATGGCGAGGGGTGCTGCAATATTTATATCAGTGATAGCATTTGACATTTAACTGGGTTGCATGCGTCCCACCGATGTGAGTCGGATAATCGAATATTCCGATCAAAATCAGCGCTAATACTTGTCCGGCGAGTGCACCGCCATAAAGAAGTGAAAGGCCAGCGTTTTAGTGTAGAGGAGACCAAGAACTTCGGGCTTCGGCGAAACGAGCTTCCACTGTCGCAGCCAGTTTCCAGATCAGCTGATATCGCCTCCTTGCACGATCAGCGCAAGGCGCGCACACCAATTACAAAATATGCATTTACAGTAACAAGATGCGCATAAGTCTCAAAACAATACATAATTAGTTGCAGTACATTATCGTATAGAAGAAAATCAGCGCTAATTTGACTTACCTGATCGGTACACATGTCAGTGCATGCACTTCGATATGAAGAAGTGAAAGACGGGCGATTTGCGGCAGAGGAGATCCGACCTCGGACTGCAGCTAAAAGAGCTAATTCCACCGCCGCAGCATCGCTTCCAAGTCGGCAGAGCGAAATGCGCACACATCGATTATAAAAAAAAATGTAGGTAGTAACAAGGTGCGCATATATATACGCGCTCCAGCAACATTTGCAGTATATTTCATTCATTCATTTTATTTCATTTATTAATACTGTCAGCCACCATAAGGGGCTGTAACAGGAGTGGAAAATACAAAACAAAGAATGAGCAATATAGAAGACGATCAAACAAAATCTGTGCTAATTGGACTTACCTGATCGGTGTAGTGAGTGTCCCTCCATATTAAAAAGCGAGCATTTGGGGGCAAGAGATACCCAAGGACCCAGACTGCAGCAAAATGAGCCAATTCTGCCACCGCAGCCAGCCGCAGCCTTGTTTCCAAGTGGCTCAGCAAGTCTTCCTGCGCGATCAGCGCCCACACCAATTATATATAGTGAAAGAAGGCTAGGTTGAGACGGCAAGGTCGTGACGGCAAGGCCAGCGATGCCTAGTCTAGCGTTTTAATCCGATGACAAAAACCCAGGCGCGTGCCGGAGCCGGCGCCACGGGACGATGATGATGGTATGTACAAATGAAAGAGGAAGATCATGGAATGAACAAATTAAAGAACATCCACGGAAGGATCACACAATCTGCCCGGGGGGTCGGAAGCGGCCAGCCTGGCCGCTCCTGACTAAGCGATGCATCGCGGCGCACAAACGGTTTCAAGCCAGACACATGAACAATTTCAGTTCCACGGTGGCGTCGATCAGCTGGGCGATCAACAGGCGTCACTTTGTAATTCACTGGGGAAGTTTGGCTTATGACATCATAGGGACCTACGTAGCGGTTGTGGAATTTGTCACTAAGGTCAGGGGTACCACTCGATGTGTAGAATCATAGCGAGTCTTGCGGTCTTCCTGGCACGCTGCCGTGTTGAGGCGGGCAAGATGACGGCATCTGGCCACACGAGATAAAAAATGGGTAGGTACTGATGTGGAGTAGTCGGGCGTAGAGAAGAAGGAAGCGTCAAGAATTGTAGTGGGAGGACGGCCATAAACAAGGAAAAATGGAGAATAACCGGTAGTCCGTTGTACTGCGATGTTATAGGCGAATGTGACGAATGGTAGAATAGTGTCCCAATTTCGATGATCTGGTGTGATGTACATGGATATCATGTCTGACAAGGTGCGATGAAATCGCTCAGTCAGACCGTTAGTCTGGGGATGGTAGCTTGAGGTTGTCTTATGAAGGGTGGATGACGCGTGAAGAACTTCGGCAACGACTTTCGATAAGAAGGCTGTACCGCGGTCACTTAGGAGCACCAGAGGAGCGCCATGACGCAATACAATTGATCGCAAAAAGATATTTGCTACTTCTTCAGCGGAACCAGTCGGTACAGGTGCTGTCTCAGCGTAGCGTGTGAGGTGGTCGACAGCTGTTATAATCCAATGGTTACCCCCATCGGAGAGAGGTAGGGGACCATATAAGTAGATGCCGACTACGTCAAATGGCGTGGCGGGACAAGGAAGAGGTTGTAGAAGGCCAGCGGGCGAAGAAGTCAGCCGTTTGCGACGTTGGCACAGAGGGAAGGATGCGACGTATTTGGCAACGGTCTAAGATAAGCCAGGCCAAAAGAATCTTTTTCTCACGCGGTCGTAGGTTTTGTCAAAACCAAGGTGGCCTGCAGTAGCGTCATCGTGGAGAGCCGCCAGTATACGTGGGCGAAGCACACGCGGCACGACTGGGATCCAGGGAGTTCCATCAGGGCAATACACGTAACGGAGTAGGATGCCATCTTCGAGCTTGAAATTGCGAAGCTGTCGGCGAAGCCTAGCATTGGGCGGGTTCGAAGCGCCGATAAGGCTGTCGATGATAAGACGACAGTAGGCGTCAGCTAATTGCTGCGAGCGGAGTGCGTGTTCGTGCTCAGAATCGTCAAAAGAAACTGTTGTGATATGCGTCGGGGGAAGAGATGGTCGGCTGTGGTGAGAGGTAGAAATGCGTTGCGAATAAAAACATCAAGCTGATTCCGTAAGTGGGCAGCGAGAGAGAGCGTCGGCGTCTTGGTGTTGGCGACCAGATTTATAAGTGACGTCGAAATGGTATTCTTGCAGGCGTAGAATCCAGCGGCCAAGTCTTCCTGTCAAAGTTTTGAGTGAAGACAACCAGCAAAGAGCATGGTGGTCGGTCACAACTGTGAAGTGCCGACCGTATAGGTAAGGGCGAAATTTTTGGACAGCCCAGACGACGGCAAGACACTCCTGCTCGGTAATGATGTAGTTTTTCTCAGCTGGAGTCAGAGTCCGACTGGCAAAGGCAATCACTTTCTCACGCGATGTTGTATCACGCTGCAGAAGTACAGCGCCAAGACCGTGACCACTGGCATCGGTGTGCAGATAGTTGGAGCGCTGTCACTGAAGTGGCCAAGAACAAGATCTGATGTGAGGGCGTGCTTTAGGTCATTAAAAGCAGTTTCGCACTGTTCCGTCCATACGAAAGGGCTGCGTGCTTTAAGTAGCTCATGAAGTGGTGCAGCAATAGTTGCAAAATGCCTTATAAAACGCCGGAAATAAGAGGCGAGGCCGAGGGAACTGCGCAAATCTGTAGTCCGTTGTGGACGAGCAAAGTGCAAGACCGCGATTATTTTTTCAGGATCTGGGCGAATGCCGTCATGGCTGACCAGATGTCCCAATATTCTAATTTCCTTCTGTGCGAAGTGCCACTTCTTGGTGTTGAGCTGAAGGCCTGCCGAAGCGAGACAGGTGAGGACTTCATTCAGGCGCGTGAGATGGTCATTAAAGGTTTCCGAAACGATAACAATGTCGTCCAAGTAACTCAAACAGGTTCTCCATTTTAGGCCACGAAGCACAGTATCGATCATTCTTTCAAATGTCGCTGGTGCGTTACAAAGTCCGAAAGGCATAACATTAAATTCGTAAAGGTCATCGGGTGTTGCGAAAGCGGCTTTTTCTTTGTCGTCCTCGTGCATAGGTATTTTCGGAGCCTTGGAGAGAGTCAAGGGCGTCATCAATTCGTGGCATCGGATATACATCTTTGCGGGTAATTTTGATGAGTGCGCGGTAATCAACACAAAAGCGTACCGAGCAGTCCTTTTTTTTAACTAACACTACTGGGGAGGACCATGGGCTTGTTGAGGGACGAATTATATTGCGATGGAGCATGTCATTTACATTTTCTTCAATTTTTTTTCGTTCAGAGAGGGAAACCCGATAAGGCCGTCGGCGAACGATAGAGTTACCTTCAGTACTGATCCGATGGTGCGCAACACTAGTCCGTCCCAGTGGTGTGAAATTGGCATCAAAAATGCCTTGGTGGTGTCGAAGCAATGTCAGCAGTTCTTGGAGTTGGTTCGGCGTGAGTTTAGGATTAATAGTCTTTGCGAGAACAGAAAGAGAGACATCTGACGAAACACTTCGCTGAGGCGGAGGGGCGGTGAGCACCATCAGGGAAAAAGGTTGAACATCCACCATGCAATGCAGAGAAGTACCTTTTGGGAGCACGAGGGATTGACGTGAAGTGTTAGTGGCCAGTACTGTCGCTGAGCCGTTGTGGAACCGCACAAGGCTTGACGGGAAAGCGATGCCGCGTGCAAGATGACTATATGATGGTGCTATGAGTACGTCCCCGTCAGTGATGTGGTCAGAAACAACAGTAAGCAGTTTTTCGCACTGAGGAGGCAAAACAGTATCAGCGGCGGCAACGAGGGGATGATGTCGTTCAGAAAAGTCAGATGAAAAATCGCTGTCTGTCATATGGATAACACGGTCACCACAAGAAATTAACGCTGAAGCGGTTGACAAAAAATCCCATCCAAAAATCATCAGATGTGCACAAGGTGAGAGCACAGCAAACTGCACATGATGGCGGATGCCGTCGATAACAACTCGTACGGTGCACTTCGCTGAAGGGCGCAAAGGGACGTCATTGGCTCCACGGAGTTCAGGCCCATCATATGGTGTTGTCACTTTTCGGAAACGGTAGCACAAATCAGCGTGAATGACAGAAATTGCAGCCCCTGTATCAATAAAAGCTTCGACCGGTAAACCTTCAGCGATAACAGCAATCACATTATACGGGCGATCAGGGGGACTTTTAGTAAGTTCGCAGAGTGCAGTTTGACCTCCGGAAACTGCAACACTTAGTTTTCCGGATGGCGGACAGGGGAAACTGAGCGGCGGTATGGGGATGTGGACCGGCGTCGGGATACATGGTTCCCATGAGGCTCAGAGGAAGATACTGGAGGTGGGGAGGATCTTCGAGGTGGGCTTGGAATAGACCGGCGTTGATAATATGAGGTCGAAGGCATGTCAGTTTCGAAGGTGTCGTAACCACGGCGCTCGTTCTGAAGGCGGCGGCGACAGAAGCGGGATATATGTCCTCTAATACCACAGTAATAGCAGACTGGTCGGGAGGGACGCCAAGTTGCGTAATAAGGTGGTGTAGGTTGAGTCATCGCCAATGCATTGACGTGATTGTAAGTTGGTGCCGGTCGGGGCGGGGGAACCAAAGGAGGGGGGGATGCAGCGACGTGCGCGTAGGTCGGCGCTGGACGGTTTGCAGAAGGTTCGGATGTCATGGGGTGGCTGATAGTTGATAACTCTTCTTTAATCATGTTGCGGAGAACGGCGTCATTAGAAGGTGCGGAAGAATGATCGCACCCATGTCGACAAAAAGGATTGAGGGCTTGGAGCTCCTCGCGGATGATTGCTCGAATCATTCCCCGCAGATCAAGGTCAGCAGAGGTCGGACCAGTTGCGAAGCTGGGCTCTAATCGAGAGGACTGCAGCTGGTCGAGGCGTTGACAGGTCGTTATAATTGAATCAACACTTG
>JAJIZL010052220.1:0-13880 GCA_023969395.1 Amblyomma maculatum
GTGTGTGTGTGTGTGTGTGTGTGTGTGTGTGTGTGTGCGCGCGCGCGCGCGCGCTTTAACGTCATTAAATATGGCTGCGACGGGCATACAATGTACAGGGTCATCCACTCCTAGTAGTTCTGTTTGCGTAGTTTCAAAATTTAAAATTGCCTGTGATAGAACTGGGAAGCAGGAGGGAATATAGTTTGAACATGGTCACTGTGATGAAGATCTCATGAGTTGAAGGCAGGCTGCTAGCATATAAAGCATTCGAAGTATATTTGTGCTAGCATTTGAAATGACGACATATTCGCTAATTAAAGTCACGCTGGGTTCATGCTTCTCCGCAGTGCACTGCAACGTTACGTTGGTGCACAGTGCCAGTTAGGGTGCCTCGTGATGATGTCGAATGGTGATGCTGGATTTCCAGCGTTACACGCCGCGAAAGCCAAGCCTTTTGAGCTTAGCTTGGCGGCTTTCGGCCGGGCATAGTCTGCCGTGGCGCAAGCAGCAAGCAACCCTGAAAGTCAACGTATGACGCTATCACTAAAGTTTTTCCTGACTGCTCTGACACTGTGAGGAGGAGCCTGCACGTAGTCTTAGGTTTCGTTTGTGACTATGTGACTGCTAAAATGCTGAAAAAAAAAAAAAAAGTCCTTCCGCTCACTTTACCTTGACGATTCCCGCCTTACAATATTTATCTCCCTGAATTGTAACAAGCACTTTTCACGCGCCCCTTCAATGAGATTGCATTAAAGTACACATTTCTCAAAGAAGGCAGTGGCGTGTCACAAATTTTCTGATCGATACTTTAGGCGCTAATTACGCGAGCCCTAGTACCGTAGACATCAGCGACTTATTACATAACAGCTACACTTATTAAGGTTAAGATTATTAATTAGAATGACCGAACTGCCTTTTTTAAGGTATCAATGCGCTCTACTACTTGAGGCTCGGTACGTGTTATGTTCTACTGCTAAGTTCTAATAAATAGCACTATTAATAGTACGAGTAATTAGGATTGTAGTTAAGACCATCCGTTGATAACAGCGAATAATGACACATGATAATGCTATCGAGTCAACTCATGGATATTTAGGCGCCCCATAAGCTTTTATCATTTTTAGCGCCACCTGTGATGGTTTCCTTCCTCCATGTGTGCTGCGTGCCCGAAGCCTTGTCTTTACTATACAAGGCGTGAGCTTTGGAATGCTGCACATTTTGTCCAGCAGGTTGGTGTCAAGAAGACCGACGACAAATTTGTTCCGCTCCAGACGTTCTTTCCCATCGGCGGAGTCTTATACAGTTGCACTTTTTCACGAGCGTGCGTAGCGCAGTGTAGCAGTCATCAATCGATTCTCCTTCCTCTTGTACGCTTCGGTGGAAACGGATCGTAGATATCGTTGGCCGGGTGAATGAAGTTGCCGGTGAGTTTTGTTCTCTACGCCACTCTCTCTATATAGCGAGCTCCATATTCTTCATTGCTCAGAGCTATATCCCGCGTGCTTTATTGGTAATCTGGGGCTGCGCACACAGCGGCGTATTTACAATGAAAGCGCGACTGTTTTAGTTTCCTTGCTTTCTTCCGTTTTTTAGCCATGTATGTGGGCGTAGCTGTACTTCGGCGACAGTTCTAAGCCTGCTTCGCGGACGTACACTATCAAAGCCTGCAGTGCTATAAGACAGGGTTCTCCATTTTTGTTTCCGCGCGCGCTACTACGGTAATAACACACAAACGCATGAAGAAGCTGACAGCATGAACAAAAGCGCGAAGCCACAACTGTTTAATGAAACTGCAACACTTGTTTGATAGATTTTTTTTACGCACGCTGTGTCATGCATGGAATTATCGAAGAGGAAGCACGTGCTGCCACACATCTATATATGTTCGTGGCACTATATGTTCCAGCTTTTGTCGATACGATGGGAGCGCCAGTAACAAATTACTTTGTGAGCTCGCGCTCTATTTATACGTGCTGTCTCTTCGTAGGTTTCTGCGTTAGTAGTGTTGTAGTAGCGTGCAGTAATCAAGGAGGCATTAAGGCTTGTCGTAAAGGGGGGTTCTGCGTCCCCGACTGTGGACCATATCGTGACATCATCTGCGTATTACCGTTATTTTACGTGCGATGGATATTGAAGGTGCGTTAATTTAATATTAGATGAGCTAAAACTGAATCCTGTGTCAGTCCCCTATCTGAGCTGTAATTACTTATCTGCTCGAAATTACTGTAAATAGAGAGTGCAAGCCCTTAAGCAGGTTATGTACAACTTTCGTAATATGTTAAGAAATGTCAATGTATTCCATGTTTATTTATTTATTTATTTATTTTTACATACTGTGAATACCATATGAGATTATAACATGGAAGTATCATGGGTTAAACAATATTAATACGGTAAGCCCAGTATGCCAAATATCACACAAAGCTATACTCACAGTGCTGTGAAAGTAAGATTTTATACAAGTCGCTTAAAAATATGAATTACACGCGTTACCAACTTTCAGTTACTCAGACTAGCAGAGGAAAAATACTATGGAACAGGTTTACAATTTGAGGAATACTCAGAGAGTAAGCTTCATTCCTAGCTGCAAGGAAGGCGTGCAAATTTAAAAAAAAAACAAACTCGGAAGGTTATGTTTGCTTTAGCAGAATTTCGACGAAATAAAAATGCATTAATGATAAACTGTTTGTGATGAGTGAGTCAAGGGTGTACCATTCACGTATAGCTTGAGGGAAGAAGTGTCAAAAGCATTCGGTCCGGAATGTGCACTCGCTTAATGTTCGTGAGTGCTTATGGCGCGTGGGTCTGGTGTCTGTAACAGATATATATTTGTACGCATCAATATAAACATACCGGCTATACTGAGTAGCTCATTTGGTGAATCTGTTTGCCTATATTTATAGAAAATTAATCTGATTAACTTTCTCTGTACTTGTTCTATTTTACTTATCTGTTATTTAGTGTTTAAACACCAGACAATACTAGTGTATTCCAGGATCGGTCTTATAAGAGCATTACAGACTAATAGCTTTATCTCCGGTGGTGCTAGTTTTAAGCGCCTTCTGAGAAAAAAAAAATATTTTTAATGCTAAGGATGAGATGTAATGTGTGACTTCCACCTGAGGTAATGGGATTACTCCGAGGTATTTGTGTTCCATGACTTGAGTCAAAAGAGTATTAATAATGATATATTTGTTTGTTTTGTTTTGGGGGGGTTTAACGTCCCAAAGCAACTCAGGCTAATAATGGTATATTTTAGTAATGGTCAGTTGTCCAATAATGGTATATTGGAAAACTGATTTTTTTGCTTTTTTCTGGTTATTGATAACGCGGCGAATCTTTTAGCATTTAGGTCCATTTTCCATTCAGAATACCACTTAATTACCGCTTCGTTGGTCGGCGCTACATGGTCTTCTGGTGAGTTAATTTCGCGGTAGATAAAGCAATCACCTGCGAATAGCCTAATGTTAGAGCAAATATTCGATAGTAAATCTTCGTATTCTTAAAGGTTTGGAATTCTGACAGTTGCCATGTGTCTTCGCCACATCCATACAAGGTAGTATGAAACGACACACGCATGAAACCTTCGGCCAGTGCACATGCGTAGCCAACCCAGTTTCCGCGCTTAGACTTGACCGGACCCCATAATGCCATAGATGGAGTCTTTACTAATTTTTTAGCCATCATGATAGGAGCTTGGGAGACCCTACCGCCACCGTACGCTGGTGGGAGGTTCTTCATAGTGTATAGGGCCTTTGGTATCGATGCCACTAGTGTTATGAGTCTAGAGGAATTCCCACTATACCATACCTCATTATAATTACGTCCAAGGAAGCAACAACAGCTTCTCCTAAGTTCTCAAAACGTTCGCGTGGAGCGCAGTCACCTCCCGGCGTTAACTCGCCTCCTCAACAGCAGCCGATAGAGAAAATGCGGTAAATTGTGACATTATAGCGCCGGAGAGTGCGACAGATTTGGGAACAAAGGGATTGCGGCTTGGCCTAAAAGCTACTTTCGTAAAGCTGTAGGGAAACACACCTACTGTCAGCATGATCTTTTATCTGTCTCGTCCTTCTTCCATGCAGGCAAAAGTCGTCCAGCAGCCCTGTTCTCTCCTGTACCAGAGCTATACTGCACCAACCTGTCAACCTCTCATGTGCCCATGTGTCGAAAATAAAGATGAAGTGTCTCCTTATCTCGAGCTATAGCACGCTGATGCCAGAGCTCGAAGGGATTGCTTCTATATATAAGTAGCATAGACTAGACTTCTGGTTGCGTTCCTCCCTGATCCTCCACAACTTTTGATGCCAAAACACACGCTATTTGGCTCCTCTGATTCGCACTTAAAGACCAACTCCGACGTCGCCGAAGATCCATGCCCGCCCTCATCAGAAAGGCCGTGACATCCCTTGATGCCCTCATGTAGGATCTGGCCACGCAGACGCTAAATCTCCAGATGCACCTCGCTCGACTTCGTCTTAGGGAAGCACCGGGAACTCACTAGTTGCGATCAATGCGTCGTCAAGAGCAGCGATTCCTATATCAATGTCACCCTACCGAATATTGGGAAATTAAAATATTTGCGGTCCTAGTTGATCGATAAGCCATGCCTATTCCGGTTCGCTTCGGCAGCATGACTCTGCAATGCAAATTCTCACCGATAGCTTCGGACGTCACGAAGTGCTCGTTGATGAACAGGGGATGACTCCGGTGCACAGCTCAGCGGATGTGGATGTCACGAAGTGCTCGTGGATGAACACGTGGGTAATTTCCTGGCTTTGAGTCCAGTGCGCAGCTCAGAGGTCTCGTTGCGGGCCCTGTACGATGAGATCAGGTTCTGTGTCAACGATTCGGAGGAGATCGGAAGCTCTGCGGACCACTATTCAGTAGTCCTTCATCCTATCTCAGTGAAAACCCTTCTGCGCGAGCTTGGCATCCTCTACCGACAGAAGCTCAAAGTGTCGACGCCAGGATTCGACAATGTAAAGTTGAGCGCCGAGAAAAAGTGTTTTCATTCTGCTCATAACTGCTGCGCTGCTTAGTTGTACACGGAAAAAGGAACTGGACAAACGCTGAGGTTAAGCGCAATCTACCAACTGAAGTTTTATTTCTTAGAATAGGAAAAAGGAAACACAAGCACGCGACGTAACCTGAGGATCGTGAATACACAAATCATAACAGTGCACTGTAACAGCAAGAACAACTAAGGAATGAAACCATGAAAATGAAAATATGAAATATAAACACCTTATCTAAGCCCGGAATGAAATCGCACTCAACCCCCCCCCGCGCATCTAACAGACACGCACGGGTGATCCTCATGCAAGTCTTTTGTCTCTTCTCAAAATATCTATTTCTCGGCGGGAAAGGGCTACGGAAGGGGCGCTAACGTAATCGCCTTCTTTGTCAGAAACCATCCGAAAGCCCTCAATTACCTCACGCTTTTTCTTTTTTGTTGCCCGCGCCAAAATAACTGTGTTTTGAAACATGGGCTGCACTCGTGTTTCAGGCAATGGTTCGCCAAGTTTTCTGCACCCTGCAGGGAACGACATTTCCTTCTGTGCTCCAAAAGCCTTCCATTGAGGCATCGCCCAGTTAGCCCCACGTAGCACTTGCCGCAAGAGAGGGGAATTTTGTAAACTACCCCTTTAGAGCTCGGAACAAAAGGCGAAACATGCTTAACGCCGCACGAACTTTAGCTTGCGTCGGAACGTAAGCGAAGTTTGTCATCAGTGACAGCAAAACTGCCATACAAAATTTTAGCAAGGGCAGGATCTCGCCCTTATCAGCCGGAATCCTAGGCCAGAAAAAGTTGGATAGGAAAATTCAAATAATTTGGACTCCTGCGCACGAAGCCGTCCCCGGCAACAAGGCGGCCCACAAGCTGGCTCGAGATCTCTACCGCCGAGCCGCTACAGGGCCACTTGATGACCGAGGGAGCGGAGAGAGCTTGCTAAAATATGGGGAGATCACGCAACACTATAGATTGGATTGTAGACTGGTACCCCCGCCAGACCCGAAATTAAACAGCAGACAAGCAGTCGCGTGGAGGCGGCTGCAAACCTATACATATCCGCACCCGGTTATGGCGAACCACATGTTCCCTGAGGCCAAGAGTGATAAGTGCAGTCTTTGTGGGGCGAGAGGGACCCTCGACCACATAATATGCGAATGCCCGTATTCTCCCTGGGGGACGCACAATATAGGCAGTAGAGACACCTGGGAGACCCTGCTGCGCAGCTCGGACCCTGAGCTCCAGCTCCTACTCGTCCAACGGGCTGAAGAGGCTGCTGCGACCCAAGACCTCCCAGCCTGCATCTGAGGCGGCTGCATCCGTCCCCTGACCTGCGTTTCGGGGGGTGAGTAGATCACCTCATCTTTTGGACATTAAAGTTTAGTCTATCCATCCATCCCAGGTGATCAAATTATTCCGGAGCCCTCCACTGTTGCAGCTCTTTCTCTCTCTTGTTCCAGTTCTTTCCCCCTCCCTTTCTTTATAGCGCGGTTTCAGGAGTCCACCTAGGAGTAAGGCTCGAACGGGTGCTGTGTGATGAGTTTGTTGTCCGTTCAGGTTAAATGTTCTCAGGTCATGGAAATTATTCCGGAGCCCTCCACTGTGGCAGCCCTTCTCTTTTTTTTCACTCCCTTCCTTCTCCCTTTCCTTACAGCGCGTTGTCAGGTGTCCATTTAGAAGTGTGACAGATACGCCTTTCCTGTTCCTCTAGACCAATTTACAACTTTGCTAATGGGATGGGTACAGCTGGCAACGGTGAATTAAGCGCTGTGCACACGGACGCACATGTGAAACAAAAGGGCTGCTTCAGCGCCTTATCTCAAAAGAATTGTCGCTCGACATTTGATCCAGCAACGTCGAACCCCTCTAGTCTTAAGCATGAAACATTTTCGGTCCCGTTGGCGGCGACCTTGAGGGAACGTCAAAAAATTCCGAGACCACTGCAGAATCTGCAGTGGAGAAATGCGTAAGCCCGAGCGTTGCTGTGTTGTCCGCGATATGCGTCAGTGAGATTCAGCGAGTGACAGATACTGCGCCTTTCCTTACCTGTAAATCAATTATAGAACGCCGATGAACTCTGATACGTTCAACGGAACACTGTGTTCAACAAGTGGCGCGCGATGACCGTGTGCAGCAGGAACGCTCAGGTTTTCGCATTTCTCCACTGCAGATTCTGTAGCCGTCTCGAAACATTTTTTTTCTTTTTCGTTGGATTAAATGACTCTACAGACTTGATCACTTTCACTCGTTTATTCGGCTCATTCAAAACACGTCCACTTCCGGTTTTGTGACGCCACGTATTGACGGCACATCCCGACGTCAACATGGTTGGTTTGTGAGGTTTAACGTCCCAAAGCGACTCAGGCTATGAGAGACGCCGTAGTGGAGGGCTCCGGAAATTTCGACCACCTGGAGTTCTTTAACGTGCACTGACATCGCGAAGAACACGAGCGTCTTGCTTTTCGCCTCCACCGAAAAGTGGCCGCCGAGGCCGGGATTCGATCCCGCATCCTTGGGAACACTAGTCGAGCGACGTAACCACTGCGCCACCTCACCGGGGCATCCATAACTACGTCACTATTCCGACGAGATCACGCGACCGGATATGAAACACCACGTGACCGGAAGTGAGGTAACGTGATCACTTTGGACGTTGCTATTACTCCGGTTGGCTACTTCGACATCCGACTGACTTAATTGGTTCTAATTAATTGCCTAATTAAACCACATAGACCCGATTTTCCCCTGCGAGATTTTTTTCATCCTCTGTTTAATGCAGCCATTCTTTTTCTTATAACTCGTTTCGTCCGAGCGTAATCGTGCGGACAAACTTGAGATGATACGAACCTGCCGACATACCCACTTTATGCTTACGCATTGATTATTGAAAACTTTTGCCGTCGATATAGAAGGTTCCCCTACTCTCCTACTCAGGTACGCAGACCCGAATAGGGAACTGGAACTCCGTGACTAGAGAGATTGATTTATAGGAAGGGAAAGACGCGGTAACTGTCTCACTCGTTTTCTGTGGACACCTCAACCGCGCCGTAAGGGAAGGGAGGAAGGTGGGAGTGAAAGTGGAAAGGGAGAAATAGGAGCCGTAGTGGAGGGCTACGGAGTAATTTCGACCACCTGGGGATCTTTAACGTGCGCTGACATCGCACAGCACACGGACGCCTCTTCGTTTCGCCTTCATCGAAACGCAGCCGCCGAGGTCGGGTTCGAACCCGGGTACTCCGGCACAAAGGTCGGGCGTCTTACTACTGCACCACCCCTGCGGGGCTCTGCGACTAGAAGCGCGCAAGAATACACTGATTCGTCACGGCCTCAGCCGCCAGGAGGACGACTTCTTCTTGGGTCTCAAGGTTTTCGCTTTGTAGAAGGGACTCCCAAGCTTTTGAATCTTGAATGTTGACCATTGCTCCAGGCGAAAAAGGGCATTGCCAGATTATGAGGTGTAGAGTACCTCTCTGTACGCAGTGTTTACAGCTTCCATGTTGTCTGTCCTCTATTTTTAAGTGGTGCAGCCATACTGGGTTGGGGTAATTTCCGGCCTGTAGTCTGCGAAGACTTTTGGCCTCTTCGTTTAGCTCTTTATGTGGAGTGGATAATGTTTTTGTTGAGTTTCTAGTACTCACAGATCTCATGGTAGGTGTTTAACCTCTCCTCGGGTTCATGGGTTGCGTTCAAAAAACAGAGAGACAAAATCCGGGCACCGAACGAGATCTCACGAGGCGGCTTCGCGACTTCCACAAGGATGTCACCATGGCGCTATAGGCGCGTTTAGAACGCCGTCCGACGCCAGCGGTAAAGGCGGCAACAGCTTGAAGAGCTTTCGGGCATTTGGAATCGATCACTCGAACGCGCTGCTTATCATATATGTTCTTCTCGGGCCAGCTCATCTTCGTGATCATGTACGCATCTGCACCGTTCTGCGCTTTCCTGCCGCCATCGTCAGAGCTGCTTAAGAATGGAGCCTGACAAAAGGAGAGGTAGGAGGTGTCTTGCGGAAAGCGATCGCTCTGCGGCAGACGACTGCTCACCCTGCCGACAACGCTATGTTATGTGACCGCTCACGAAGATAACAAGGGCGCCTGAACCTAACCTAACAACCTACCTAAGGCCGCACAGCTACAGGCTATTGCTTCCAGGCGCCAAGAACAACCTACGAGGACGACTGAGCCTTGTTGGGAGAATAAAATCTCGCGGTGTGCTGTGCCCTATAAATCTATTTCAAGATCGTGGCTAGTATACTATCTGGAACCAATGTGCAATGGCCTTAACTATTTAATGCTTACATCTGCTTTGGATTACCGGAGAGCTGTGCGATTTCAGTCCACGTTAAAGAACCCAGGTGTCCGAATTTTCCGGAGTCCTCCACTACGGCGTCTCTCATAGCCTGAGTCGCTTTGGGACGTTAAACCCCACAAACCAAACCAAACCGATTACTGGAGAGGCAGTATTATTTTTTCTCAGTGTCGTCCAACTGTTGCGCGATGATGAATGCGATAATCGATCGAAGCAGACGAGCGGCACGCGTTCAGCTTAAAAGCAGCTCGAAATGGGTTTCGGGGGCGTACAAAGAATGATGCGACAGACGTTAGCAAAACAATTTTACTACAGTAGAGATTTGTGCGCGTACTTATTCATGTATTTTGCTGGAAGGAACAAGCAATTCGTTTCCTTTACTGTCTTTCGGAACGAATCACACTGGAATTAAGACCGAACGGGCGCTCGAAGACCCGAAATGCATGTGATCGATGGCAGTCCTGTAAGAGCTTCTTAATCGGCAGTTAGTGTTCAGGAAGTCAGCTCCAGTCACGAAACACCTCTAAAGGCTTGCCAGAAGCATGCATGGTCGCTGAAGTACAGAATCATTCCAACAAGTAGCCGTGTACTATATCGCGTTCGAGCGCTGGCATGTCGTAATCAAAAAGCGGTTTTGCTGGTATCACTAAAGTGCGCTATTCAAGATATAGTGCACTCTGTCATCCCGGGTGAGGTTTATCAGCTCGTGCGTATGCAGCTGTCTTCGGCCCCATGACGCTTGACAGCGCCTTTCAAGGAGGTATCTCCAAAAAAAAAAAAAAAATACATCGATATCGATAGAGATCCGCATATGGTACGATTTTAAGGCCTCCGTATTACCAGCCACACCTTTTTTAAGGACATGTGACTATAACCGAAGTGTCCGTCGCCGAACACGAGTTGAGTTTCAAGAAGTTCGGTCATGTACTTAGTCTAAATATGACTAATGCAATTCCTTTCCTATAAACCAATTTGCATTTTGCAATTTGACACACGAAAAAAAAAAAAGTTCACACATTGTCGGGCAGCTTCACGACGCTCCTGAAAGGAATGAAATAGGGCAGAAAGGATGCTTTTGCCCACCAAGCTGTCGAAGTTGCGATAGCATTGGCTTGCGTAGGAACGGAAGTAAAACTATTAATAAGTGACAGCAAAGCCCTCATCCAAACTTTTAGCAAGGAGAGAATATCTTCCTTTAGAGCCAGAATACCAGGTCAGAGAAAGTTGAACAGGAAAATTCAGATAATTTGAACATCGGCGCACGCAGCCATCACGGGGAACGAAGCGGCCCACAAGTTGGCTCGACATCTCTACCAACGAGCAACTAGGTGGTACTTCGACGACTGAGACAGCGCCTGCTAAACTGTGGGAAAACTAGCATTATAGACTGAACAGACGACTCCCCCCCCCCCCCCCCCCCCCCCCTCCCTCAGGGCCCCCTATAGACGCAAAACTAAATAACAGACAACCAATCGCGTGGAGACGATTGCAGATCAACACGTACCCGCACCCGATTATGGTGCACCACATGTTCCCTGAAGCCAGAGACGATAAATGCAAGCACTGGGATGAGAGACGGACTCTCGATTGGATGTCTGCACTCCACCGTGGGAGCAGTAGAGAAACCTGGGAGACATTGCTGCGTATATAGCTCGGACACTGAGATTCAGCTCCTAAACCACCCAACAGGCGTAGGAGGTCTCTGAGACACAAGGCTTCCTCCCCGGCAGCGTTTAAAGCGGCACCACGCTCCCTGCCCCGTAGGCTTGCGAACCACAAGGGGTCAGTGGGGACCAGTCATTTTCTATCGTAATTGTTTTAACAGCGGTAGTATTTAAGGCCGCGGTTGTGCCGTGTATCGTGCACAGCTGCATTGTTCGCAGTATAATGATGTCACCATGACTTCGCGTGGAGTCACGACCAGATGTCACGTCATCATGACGTCACATTCGGTTATCACCGATTACTTCACCAGGCGATTCACGCATAAGAGAAGGGCGTGGGAGAGCAGGACACATGGTGGTTTCGCTAGGAGGTGGCTGCTCCTGGCCCTACGGGGCTGGAACTGGTAGGACTGGGCTAGCCCCCACCGTTTGCTGCGGAGCCACCTGCCACCGGCCATTGTACCTGTTGTAGGCCGTCCTTGCACCGACCACCGCTTCTGTGGTGGACGACGACTGTTGCGACGCGCGTCTTTCCCTCTCACTTTTTTCTTTCTTCTATTTTTCATCCCCTGTCCGCACGAGTCAGCGGAGGTGGCTCGGCTACAGAGCCAGTAGCAGGCCCGTGCATTTTCTTTTGCTTGCTCCTACAGTCGCAACAAGAACAATAGGACACATTTAGATTCATAGACAGCCTCGTCACGAGCAGGCTGACGTACAGTCTACCTTACCACGAACTAAACAAGAGATCATACACACAGACACCATTCTACGCAAAGCATACAAAACATCGCTAAGGCTTCCGATGTCAACACTAAGCGAAAAGCAAATGCCACTGGGTGTATAGAACAACTTCAACGAGCTACGAGAAGTTCAACGTAGCGCGCAACTGGAGACTCCCGCAAACAATAACGACATAACAATGGAGAACTTATGGTGTCTTCGGCTAACGGCACTTGTGGAGTTTTCTGCGCACTCGTGCGCTGCCCCACGTTCGGCTGGTCGGCACTAGTGCAGTGCCGTACGCTCGGCTGGGACGACCACGACACGAGTGTGCGGCACTGTGCCACCGTAGGGACCGACGGTGGAGCGTATAGTGTAATCCCTTCGTGCAGCGCGCGACAGTGTCATCGTATCCGTATTCGCTCTACAACGGCCGATAGCGAGCTTCGACGAAGAGGAAAAGAGAGGAAGCAATTCAGGTGAGCATAAAGAAATAATGAACATATTAGCAACTACAATGCAAATTAACTGCCATTACACAGCCAACGGCTGACGAGCAGTGCTTAGCTAAAAATCTACAATGTATGCATTGTGCAATGTACAGATAGAAACCGGTAAGCATAACACAGTTGTAGTGGCTGACATACCTACACCGCTACAATCACAACATTTCGCCGGCGTGCGCCGGCATCGCTCGTTCGCACTCGCTATGTATACCATTTTTACGAACGTGGGATGGCCTCCGAGACAGTCAAGGATCTCGGAGGCTACGGAGAGCGGACGGCAGAAAGAACGACGGCCATCTCCGTGTCTTTCACACGTTCGACTGGAGCACACAGGGACTGCCTACTCGTGCAGTGTTTGACGTCAATTCCTGCGTACCGGCGCGGAAGCAGTGCGCTTCAGCCGAAGGTACCATTAGCTCAACGCCACACACACACAAAAAAAGACCAGAAACCGATTAAGGATGAAAACAGAAACGACATAGTGTACGACCGATACCCAAACACATGGACCCCAATATGCACCATGACAGAAAAGCCGGAGTCCAAGCACTCAGCAAGGAATTCAACGACAATCACATGCAGCATAGTCGACACGGACGCAGGAAAGTACCGACACACACGCAAATCGGTTGCCGTGATAACGGACACTGGAGGGAAAGATAGATGCAGCGCAACAATAAACAACCCAAGCATAGGGGCAGCTGAAGAAGCCACGATTGCTTTGGCAATAGCGCACGGCAATGCAACAGGACCTAACTTCACCACAGCAATGGAAACACGCGTACCGAAACTGCACAAGGGGCAGAATCGGCAGAATCGCCATTCGTATCTTAAAAGCGACGAGAAGACATAACAAACACTAAACACAGGTTCCAAGACGTGAGGGGATAAGGGGCAACGAGTCAGCGGACGAGTTAGCTCGAGGGTACGTAGACCGAGCGGACTCAACACTGTGCACCACGGCCACCTTTGACCCTGTTATCCTCATGTACTCAGATATATTCGATCACTGCAGAGGTTAGCGGGAACGCTACCTATCCCACAAAAGGCTAACCCAAGAGAAGGAAGTAGACTGGCACAGATTACAAACCGGTACTTATCCACATCTGCACAGATTACGGAAGATTTTCGCTTCGCAGCGTCAACGTTTTTAGAATAATCTAAAAACTTTGGCAGTATGTAGATGAATGCCCGTGGTATCACGGTAAACCGACACTAGAGCATGTCACATGGGCCTGTCCTAAGATAGACTTGGGCCCCATCATAAGATTGGTTGGTTGCACAACTTTTAATTCCATCGGAAATGGGCGTCTTCTTCCCCGCCCCCGGCACGCGTGCCGGGCAAGACGGGGAGTCGTGCGCCCGCGGATTAGAGGCTGGCAGGTAGCCCTTGGCTTGTTGCGGCCTCTTCCGCCAGATGGACGGTGCGGTGCTGGATCGCAGGGTCCGCGCTTCGCAGCAGGGTATCCCAGGCTACTCTACTTGGTAACCGAGTGTGACGCAGTGGGAGCCAGCCAGGGCGAGGAAGCGCAACGATTTCTCGTATACGCCGAGCCACAATGGCAGCAGTAAAATGCGGCATCCTGAACCGAGGATCGACCACGGCGCACAAGTGACCAACAATGGTCACGAACACATTGAATCTGTAGAATATAAAGTTTTGTCCATCCATCCATTCTCGCATAT
>JAJIZL010052221.1:0-37875 GCA_023969395.1 Amblyomma maculatum
ATATATATATATATATATATATATATATATATATATATATATATATACAGGTTCAAAATCAAAAATAGTCAGACGGCATGAAGAAACTTTCTTCTTCACCACGTGTGGCTTTTTTAGGTTTTCTCAAGACGTTCTTTAATCTATATATATAGTAAAAAAAGACATTGCACAGGGCGCTACGCCGGGAACAGTTAAGGGAACGTTCGGCGATCAGTCGTAGAGCTTATGTCAGCACACGCACGAGCGTCGGAGCGAGCGTCATCGTCGTTGTCTTTCCTGATCGTCAAGCTTAGAGCATGGTTGTCGTCGTTCTCTTCAGCATCAGGCGCTGAACTTGAGCCGAATATCTGCTTTACAACTTTCACCGGGCGAAAAGGCGCCATCCTGGAGGCTTATGGCGATGTTACGATGGCAGGATTGTAGTAAGGTTTCAGGCGGTTACTGCGTACTTCTTTACGGTTGCGGCGACAGTGGTCAGTGGATGGCGTAAGGGGTTCGATGAGGTATTTGACGTTTGCTTGACAGTACGGAGGGGCCTGATAATTGCTCAGAAGTTTGGACGAAAGGCCGGGACTGGAGCAAAGCGTCTGTACGGTAAGAAGGAAGAAGTGCAGATTGATCTCGGGTGGGTTTATGCGGTTGCTGGGCGTGATAAGTGAAGGACTGGGCAAGCTGGCGGCATTATTCAGCATAAGTTGCAGCTTGTGAAACAGCCATGAATTCGGAAGAATCCGGTCGGTATGGGAGAATGGTGTCCATGGTACAGGAGGGCTCACAACCGTACAGGAGGAAGTATGGCGAGAATCCAGTGGTTGCTTGAGTGGCAGAGCTATAAGCGAAGGTGACGAATGAAAGACTGCGAACCCAGTTGGAGTGGTCGGAAGCGACATACATTGCCAGCATGTCGACCAGCAGAAACGCTCAACCATTCCATTTGTTTGCGAATGGTATGCGGAGGTGGCGTGGTGACCGATTTTTCCTTCTCTAAGAACAGCTTCGACAACTTCGGAAAAGAAGGCGGCACCTCTTTCCCTCAGCAATCATTTTGGAGCCCCGTGGCGAAGAATGATAAGATGGAGGATGATATGATGGAGCAGAACCGGATACGTCGAAAGAAGAGTCACTGAGGGTGATAACTGAAGTTGAGCACGGGCGCAGACTATTTATGGTGTTATAATTGGAGAGGAATTCGCAACAAAAGATGACGAGTGATGAGCGGGCGAGGACGATGAATTCAATTGTGTATTGAACGTCGTCGATGACAAGGCGGGTGGTGCAGGCGACTAATGGCCGAATGTCCTGAGCGCTGGCGGTGCGAAGAGAAACGGCAGGAAGCGGCGTCATTACCTTTTTGAGTTTGCGGCAGATTGCGTAAAGAACTGAAACGGCTGCGCCAGTGGTTACAAGTGCTTCGACAGGACCTCTTTCAATGAATACGGTAATATTGTTGGCTGGTACGCGAAGAGGTCTTGAGGTAGCCCCTGATGGCGCAGTACTTGCCTCCTGAACTGCGGTCGTTAGTTTTCCGTGTGAACGGCTGATTGGCGGCGGATCATCGGAGAGCGAGAACGACATCCAGAAGAAGGCGAGCGGTGGGAGCGGCGATGGTAACTTGAAAAGGACTGCGGAGAAGGCTCAGGAACACGGGCGAGGGGGACGGATGAAGATTGTACGTCGGCTCACTTGTATAGTCGTAGGGACGAGGGCTTAGATTGCGGCACAAACGAGCCACATTATCGGCGACTCCACAGGCGCAGCAAATTGGTCGGTTTATCTTGCATTCGCCAGAGGCTGGAATACTGTGGCTGTGATCGACGGCAGAGAACCGGACGATAAGCGGGGATTGTAGGTTGCTGAGTTTGCTGAGGTCCCTGAGGCTCGTATAGGAGTATAGGCCGAATGTGCACAGGGGCGATAGTGGAGGGCCGTGGCTGCACAAAAACATTAGCGCACGTGACAGCAGCCGCCACCAGGGGCTGCTGAGGAGGTGATGGCAGAAAATCAGCGACCTGCTCTTGTTTGACACACTGAAGAGTGGGAGTGAGCGGCGGCGCAGTTACTAGCGGGCACGTAGACAAGGAAAGCTGGCGTGCGACGTCCTCACGAACAAACTGTTGAATGTGCTGAATGAGCGACTGTTGGTCCAAGGCAGTCCACGTAGAGAGCCAAGCTGAAAAATGTGGCCTATTGAAGGCCACCAGATTGTGTGGAAAGCCGCCAGAACCTGATAACAGAATCTGATAACATCGGACACAGTTTGTGGGTTTTTGGCGACGAACATTTGGAAGGCGTCATCGTCAATGCTGTGCATAATGTGCGCGATCTTATCGGCGTCGCTCATGGCAGGGTGTACGCGCTTGCAGAGGTAGACGACATCTTTTATGAAAATGGTGAAGTTTTCGCCGGTTTGTTGTGCCAGGCTTTACAAGCGTTTCTCGTCGCGAAGCATATGTACAGTGGGACGGCGAAAAGCTTCGGTCAGGCTGGTCTTGAGAGCCGTCCAGGTAGATATGTCATTGTCATGGTTGCGAAGCCATAAATTAGCAACGCCGCTCAAATAAAAGATGACGTTTGTGAGCTTCGCGGTATCGTCTCACCTCTCGTATGCACTTGCGCGTTCATGCGACGCCAACTAGTCTTCTTCATCCGTGTCATCGGTGCCTCTGAAGATGGCTGGGTCACGCTGACGCGCTGCGCCGGGACAGATGACAGGTGATGGGGTTGGTGGTTGTCGGTGGTCTCAGGCATCGCGGAAGTGGTAGGAAACACTCGGCTGCGAAGCTCCAGGTTGAGGTGATTGCTGTCACCTCCTCCACTTGTAATAGAAGACCTTGCACAGAGCCGAACGCCAGTTCTACACTATATGTATATATAATCTCATCATCTGGGAATCCTAGAGGCAGTTGATAACATCCTCAATACACTGCCAAAATTCAGAACGTGGGGCTTGTATAATCTCGAATAACCATGTTCATGGTAATACGGCCTCACGATTGCGTCTAGGACGGGACGGAACAGAGAGGCTCTCTTGCGTATCTGTGCTGCTTCGTTCGCGATCTCATCCAGCTGTGCAACTAGTTGGCTAAACCTCCGAAGGCCTTCACTCAGGTATTTCGCAAATCAAAGAACCAATGAAGCAAAGCACAGTACTTATTCTCTGTAGGGCACCGCTGCCCTATATATGAATAATCCTAACCACACTCAAGCTCTTGACGCAGTGAATAGCGTTTCATAAAGTCATATAGAAAAGCCTCAACACAAATTCTGATATAATTTTACACCTTCGCTGCATCACAGGCGGCAGTGACAGCTGCAGTATGTGTATAACGAAATCAGTTATAAAGGCTCAGAAAGCTTGGCTTTTGCGCTTGTAGATGATTGATCAGAGCGAGATTGTAACACAGGATATCACTGGAGACATGAAATGAACAACACTGGCGCTCATTCATGTTGTTCGTTTCTTCATGTGGCCTTATTTACTCTAGGCTAAAGTTTAATTAGAAATGCTGCGCGTTTCCATTATGCGTTAAGCAGCTACAAGCGGTCTTCATGATTGGTAAATGTTTCACATATTTTATACTAAAAGTGTTCAGAAACTGCAAACAAGGGCAAATTGAGTGGTGTTTGCTTTCAATTTGTTCAATATTTGTACCAGTAAATAAGGCAATAAGATGCAGCATTTATTAGCCTGAAGAAGTTTGAAATTATGGGCCAAAATAGCAAAGGAAAAGCTGTGGAGACAGTATTTCGTCTGGCTTAGCAGAAGAAATATTTAAGGTGGTCGTGGGTGACGTCTTATATAGAACCGTACTTTCCATCAACGATGCAGTATATATATACACACTTGGCTAAACATCTAGAAATGCAGCTTGACTGGCCTTCGCATACTACACGAAAATGACTAGTGGTACTTGACGACAAAAATTGTGCAAAAATAAGAAACATACGGAGATGCCGAATAAAGCTGGAAGGAAACCACAGTGGTTGTTTAGATAGCACCACAACAGTGCAAAAAAACAAATGCTTAAACATAGCAGAGAAATAGACAAGATTTGATGCTGATAAACAAGTTAGCATTTCAGAGACAGCATGGTCTGAGGAATCGAGGAATCTCGAAACAGAGGAAAAACCTTCTGTTAATCTCGTCCTGGGGGCCAGTATTCTTCGCTTTGTTTCTGTTATGCTTACATGCTGATGTGTCAAATGTTTAGCATCGACTGTTTCTGTTTTGTGGCGTAGCCCAGTGAGGTGGCAAACATCTTGTACGTTGCTCGCATAATGTAACTTGTAAGTACTACCACACGAAAGAAATTTTTGCTATGCTTGTTTTACTCGCAGTCATCGAGGGTGACAGAAGTCCTCTTGCGTTAGCATGTAGCTGTGTGTCGGTCTCTCCGAGCTCGAACTCGACAGAGGATTCTTACGTCTTTGCATTGCTGGGCACATACGCAGGCGAACAACGTGGCTGTTCTCGCAGCTGCCATCCTCTGCGCCGTCGCCCTGTTCGTCTACCCGGTGTCGGCACTGGCGATTCACATCTGTTGCCATCGACTGTTCCCCATCGCTTCCAGAGCAGCCAAGGCTCAGTTGGTCGCCTTAAGTGCTCGGGTATTGGGCATTACGTGGCTCCCAAGCAGTAGCACACCCGGGAGTGACTTCGGATTCGTGATTGAAAGGGGCAGCAGCGAAATATTACAAGGTAACATTGAATTTATTTTTCATCAGAAGTATTTGGAGACAGAAAGAAATTGCTAGAATGGTACCTTCATGAGCTCTGGCCTTCCCTATAAAAGTGCATAAATTGTATGAAAAAAAAGACAGTATAAATATGCCCGCATAGAAGCAAAAAGCAATGGAAGACTAATAGAATAAAGCAATGCGCAATAAAATCTATATCAAAGTGTGTTTCTGGGCTAGTTGGTAACAGATCATGGTAGAAGAAAATAGCGCAAGAGACGGAACAAGGAATGAGACAGAATACGAGCGCTACCAACTGCATGTACTGAAAGCGTGAGCGTATGGATACACTGAATGACAGATGCGCAGAAAGAAAAAAAAAGGAAGGAAGAAAAAGTTGTTTAGCTCTGGTTAACCCTAGTTTAGTATAATTGTGCTAGGAACGCCGGAAGCTTTTTTGTCTGCTACATTATTCCCCTATGACGCCGTATCAGTATAAGGTGCTACATTATTGGGGACACTTAAGGTCATCCTTTAAGGGCATGACGTGAGAGCGTAAGCTACCAGTCCACATATAAATGAGAAACGTTCAATGCTAATGAACCGAATGCGGAGCGAAAGAATTGTTGTTGTAGTTGTTGTTGTTGTTGTCCAAATAATTTATGGCACATACCCACAGAGGGGGATCGGCCAAGAATTGGGTAGCAAAGAATTTTTTTTTAATATACTTGCATAAAAAAAAAAATGATTTGAGGGTTAGAGCAAAGGAAACAAAACGGGAAATAAGTGAAATATAAAATGAAAAGTGGTAACACTCACGGGAGAATTAGCGGCGGGTGACCGAACGTTCTTCGTCTTCTTCGCCTTCTTCTTCGCCGTCTTCTCCTCTTCGTCTTCTTCTTTGTCATCGTATTCTTAGTCTTAGTATTCTCGTTCGTCTTGGTCATCTTCGTGACGGGCCGAAATCTGGTATAGTATTGCTATCGCAGTAAAAGAAAATGTCATGCTCATCTTTAAGAGTTAAGATAGAAATGTCATGCTCATCATTAAGTGTTAAGATAGGCCAGCTCGTGGCACGACAATGAAACTGAAGGTATGCACACGCATGGAGCTTTTCGCGGGCGATGATAAGGGCTTCAAAGATTCCCCTGGCATGTTTTTCAGGGTAGCATTTCAGAATGAGGTACTCTTCGAAAAGCGGAACATAATGCGGACAAGATTTACAATGCAGCGCCAAGTTGCTTTTGTGCACAGTGTCAGCAAGGGGCGATGAGTGTTCTCTGAGGCGATCGTTGATGCATCTGATCTACATACGAGGCCCCGCAAGAAAAAGCTACCTCGTAAACAACGTGGGTGCAGCAGGCAACAAAACGCTTATTATGCCTCTTGTCGCATGCAATGCAACTTGGCGCTGCAATGTAAATTTTGTCTGCACTGTGTTCCGCTTTTTGAAATGTGCGTCATTCCGAAATGTTACCCTAAAAAGCATGCCAGGGAAATATTTGCAGCCCTTATCATCGCCCGCAAAGGGGCTTCATGCGCAAGCTTACCTTCTGTTTCGTTGTCGTGCAACAAGCTGGCCTATTTTAACTTAATGATGAGCATGAAATGTTTTCGTTGTAGTGTCACACCAACGCTCGGTGATTGTCGATGATGACAAAGACGACGAGCGTACGTCGAAAGGCGCGTGCTAAAGAAAAGACGGCAGACAAAACACGAAGACGCAAGAGACTGACGCGCTAGTTAAACGGTCGACCTGAACACTGGCCTGAGCTTCAACGCACCCTTACATTTGGTGGAGGCTGCTCTTCGTTCCCTCCTCTCAAGCTGGAGCTTCGCAGCCGCACATTCGCTCCGCCATCCGCTATGCCTGAGGCAACAAGCCAGACCGCCACTCCACATTCGACTGATCTCACCGGTTCCCCTACCATCCTGTGCTCTGGTGGGCTTCGCCAGCGTGACCCCAGCTTTTTCAGTGGCGCCGACGACCAAGATGTAGACGATTGGCTATCCTCCTACGAACGCGTAAGCGCCTACAACAAGTGGGACGACACCAAGAAGTTAGCCAACGTCCTCTTTTACCTGACCGATGTAGCAAATTTATGGTTCCGCAACCACGAACCCGACCTTCCCACCTGGTCGGCCTTCAAAACGAGCTTTTCCGAGGTGTTCGGCCGCCCCGCTGTGCGCAAATTGCGCGCCGAACAACGCCTCGAAGCCCGCGCTCGGAATCCCGATGAAACGTTCACCAGCTACATAGAGGATATTGTGGATCTTTGTAGACGTGTTGATCCTTGCATGTCCGAAGCTGACAAGATCACCAAAATCGTGAAGGGAATCTCCGACGATGCATTTCACATGTTGACGGCCAGAAACCCCCAAACCGTCGTCGAAGTGGTTCAGCTCTGTCAGAGTTACGACGTCCTCAAAAGGCAACGAGCTTCTACCCGGCGTTCTCTCGTGAACGATCGGTTATTCGTACCTCCGACAGCATGCAGTCTCACTTCTGAACCACCTTCCCTCCTTCCTGAGATCAAGGCCTTTATACAGGAGGAAGTGGCTCGTCAACTATCGCTCCTCCCTGCTTCTGCCGCAACCACCCCATCGATAGATTCTGCACTTCGACGCACCATCCAGGAGCAAGTTGCAGAAGTTTTACCGCCAAGTTCTCAAATTACGCCTGTGACAGCCCCGTTAACGTACGCCGCTGTCGCCGCCAGACCACCACCCTGCCCTGTCGCGTATGCTGCGCCGTTACCACCGCCACCACCTCCGCCCCGCTCTTATCTGCCTCCTCGACGTCCGGTCAACAATCCATGGCGGACCTCCGACAACCGCCCAATCTGTTATTTATGTGGCGTTCCTGGCCACGTCGCCCGGATTTGTCGCCAGCGCACGCAGTCATACCGCAATGGCCCCCGCCTGTACAGTTACAACTACAGTTCAAACTTTGAACCTTCCCCTCCCCCTGTCCCTGCTGGCACTTCTACGGACTCATCTTATCCTGACCGCTCCTCCCACTCCTCCCGTCGATCGCCGTCTCTCCACCGTCGTTCCCTCTCGCCGCTGCGCCGTCGCTCTCCTGCTGGCCCGGAGGAAAACTAACAGCCGCAGTTCCGGAGGCACGAACTGCGTTTTCCTCTACTTGTGAAAGTCCTCTGTCTTCCCCGACCAACGTTATCGAAGTGTTTGTTGATGGCGTCGCAGTTCTCGCTCTTGTGGACACTGGCGCCGCTGTGTCTGTTATAAGTGCCAACCTTTGCCGCCGACTTCGTAAAGTTACGACGACTGTTTCGAAATTTTTTCTCCGAACTGCCAGCTCACATCGCATTCAACCGCTTGCGGCGTGCACAGCTCGAATTGTCATTCAGGGTGTTTTGTACGTCGCCGAATTTTTTGTGCTGCCTCACTGCTCTCACTAACTGATTCTGGGTTGCGACTTTCTGACTAGTCATCATGCCATTATTGATTGTGCTCGAGCCAGCATCGAATTGTCTTAGCTTTCACCGGCCGTCTCGTCTGACACACCGCTCTACGTCGATAAGATAACTGTGGCCGAAGATACTGACATCCCCGCCTGCTCTACCGTCATCGTGCCCGTTTCCTGCGCCGGCTTTTCTGATTCGACAGTTCTATTCACTCCGACTCACGCAGCTAATCGTCGCCATTGCTTAGTCCTGCCTTTCGCCCTTCTTACTTTCTGTGGTGGCTACAGCGCCATATACGTCTCTAACCCGTCTCCTTGTCCGTCAACGCTTCTTCGTGGAGAACGTCTTGGTCAGTCGAGTCCTTTGATGGCGCTATGACATCTGCCGTCTCAGAAGACCCAACCCCACTGCAACTCGATACTATTGACTTGCCCGCTTCTGTACCGAACGACGACTCCACTGCAGCTTTTTCTGGCTGTCTCGATGCCAGCCTTTCAGCAGAGCAACGCGACCACCTCGTCAGCTTGCTGCAGCGCTTCCGTTCCTCATTCGACCTTCCTCGGACATCTTTGGGGCGCACATCCGTAGTCACTCACTGCATCGACACCGGTACGCACGCCCCGGTACGCCAGCGCCCTTATCGGGTATCGGCTGCTGAACGTCAAGTCATCACCGAGCACGTTAATGACATGCTTCAGCGTGGCGTCATCCAGCCTTCTCACAGCCCTTTGGCTACTCCACTTGTTCTCGTGAGGAAAAAGGATGGCTCTATACGGTTCTGTGTTGATTACAGGCGTTTGAACAAGATAACGCGAAAAGACGTATACCCCCTTCCACGCATTGATGACGCTCTCGATTGCCTTCAAGGTGCCGAATTCTTTTCATCTCTGGATCTTCGCTCGGGCTACTGGCAGGTACCAATGGCAGCTAACGATCGACCAAAAACCGCCTTTGTGACACCTGATGGTCTCTATGAATTTAACGTCATGCCGTTTGGATTGTGCAACGCGCCGGCCACCTTCGAGCACATGATGGACACAATCCTGTGCGGACTCAAGTGGCATGACTGTCTTTGTTACCTAGACGATGTTGTCGTGTTTTCAAAAGATTTTACGTCACATTTGGACTGTCTCGAGCGTGTGCTAAAGTGTTTGACTGATGCCGGCCTGCAACTAAATTTGAAAAAGTGCTGCTTCGGGGCTCGCCAGCTTCCTATATTGGGACACGTTGTTTCGAAAGACGGTGTTCGTCCAGATCCTGCGAAACTCCGTGCAGTAGCTGAGTTTCCACGCCCAACTTCTCTAAAGGAGCTGCGTAGTTTAATCGGGCTGTGCTCGTATTTTCGTCGCTTCGTCCACAATTTCGCTTCGATCATCTCGCCGCTGACTGATCTCCTTGCCGGTGACGCCATTCTTTCGTCTTGGACATCCGACTGTGATGAGGCCTTTTCGACACTTCGGCGCCTTCTAGTGTCGCCTCCGATTCTCCACCATTTTGACCCTACGGCGCTTACCGAAATTCACACTGATGCCAGCGGTGTAGGTCTCGGCGCTGTCCTTGCACAACAAAAGCCCGGCAACCCAGAGTACGTTGTTGCTTATGCCAGCCGTACCTTAACAAAGGCCGAAAAGAATTATTCTGCAACCGAAAAGGAGTGCTTGGCCATCATTTGGCCCATTGGGAAGTTCCGCCCATATCTCTACGGTCGTCCCTTTTCTGTTGTTACGGACCATCACGCACTCTGCTGGTTGTCCACCCTTAAAGACCCATCCGGCCGTCTTGCTCGTTGGGCCCTCCGCTTACAAGAGTACGACATTCAGGTCACCTACCGGTCTGGCCGTAAGCATTCTGATGCCGACGCCCTGTCTAGGTCACCTCTTCAATGTAGCTCTGACTCGACAGCTATCACCATAAGTGACTCATTTTCGCTAGAAATTGCCGACATGCCCAATGAACAAAGGCAAGACCCTTGGATCGCTTCTCTTCTCACGCTTTTATCTACACCTTCTCTGCGCCCAGCTTCACGAACGCTTCACCGCCAAGCTCGTCACTTTTCCGTCCGCGACGGCATGCTTTACCGCCGAAACTACCTTTCCGACGGACGCAAGTGGCTCCTTGTCATTCCTCGGCATCTCCGTTCGGAAATATGCGCCGCTTTTCACGCCGATCCTCAGTGTGCCCACGCCGGAGTGTTGAAAACTTACACTCGTCTTCGCCTCCGCTATTACTGGCAGGGTATGTACCGCTTCGTGCGTCGTTACGTTCGCGCATGCCAGGAATGCCAACGCCGCAAAAACCCTCCACACCACTCCACCGTTCCGATGCAGCCCTTGCCCTGCCCCAGCCGACCATTCGATCGTGTTGGTATTGATCTTTACGGGCCACTACCAGTCACTCCAGCTGGTAACCGTTGGGTCATCGTGGCTGTTGACCACCTTACCCGCTACACAGAAACATCTTCCTTACCTTCTGCGTCGGCGCCAGACGTTGCGTCTTTCGTCCTGCACCATCTCGTTATGCGCCGTGGTTCACCTAAAGAATTGCTCAGTGACCGTGGCCGTGTTTTTCTTTCTGAGACCATTGAAGCCCTTCTTCAGCAGTGCCGCATTGTCCACCGTTCTACCTCGGCCTACCATCCGCAGACAAATGGCATGACGGAACGTTTTAACCGCACCTTAAGTGACATGCTGGCCATGTATGTCGCGTCCGACCACTCGAACTGGGACCGGCTTCTCCCATTCGTCACGTACGCTTATAATACTGCCATACAAAACACGACCGGCTTCTCCCCCTTTTTCCTTCTATACGGCCGTGAACCCACCTCAACTATGGACACGATACTTCCTTATCGCCCTGACACCTCCGAAGCGACCACCGTCTCTCAAGCAGCAGCATATGCAGAAGAATGTCGCCAGTTGGCCCGCTCATTTACAACCCAGAACCAAGGTCACCAGCAGTTCCTTCGCGCACCGTCTTGTCCAGCTCCTTCATACACCGCAGACTCCCTCGTGTGGCTTTGGGTTCATGCCACCCCTTCCGGCCTCTCTACCAAACTTGCTTCCAAATACCATGGCCCATATCGGATTATTTGCCAGACCTCTCCGGTGAACTACGTTATAGAACCGCTTGTACCGACACCGGATATGCGTCGCCGCGGGCGTGAAACAGTGCACGTTGACCGCCTCAAGCCCTGTTACGACCCGCCTGTTGTGTCCACACCATGAGTCGGCAGGATGCCTCTTTTTTCTCCCGGGGATAATTGTAGTGTCACACCAACGCTCGGTGATTGTCGACGATGACAAAGACGACGAGCGTACGTCGAAAGGCGCGTGCTAAAGAAAGAAGACGGCAGACAAAAGACGAAGACGCAAGAGACTGACGCGCTAGTTAAACGGTCGACCTGAACACCGACCTGAGCTTCAACGCACCCTTACATCGTATTTACGCTGTGGCCCCTCGTATTCTTTTTCCTTCCTGTGCATCTGTCGCTCAGTGTATTCATATGCTCCCGCTTTGAATACAAGCAGTCGTTAGTGAGCGCTCGTGTTGTATATACTTCCTTGTCCCGTCTCCTGAGCTATTTTCTTCTACCAAAATACCATCTAGTTTTAACAGAAATGCAAGAGTTCACCAGAGAAGTACGTACATCTAAGGGATAAAAAAATTACACCGCAACAAATAACGGAAGCACAATAATTAAACTATTTGTTCTGTATGCGTTCAACAATCATATTGCGGTTCCGGCAAAGCGTAAGGAAGTGTGTAAGACTATATAATCTGTTGTGCACACCCGGTTCTCTATAAAAAATTCTGCAGAATATAAATCTATCTAACTTCAAACGGGATGTTTCTCACGTTACGAAAAAAGTTGTGCATTAATGAGTCTTGTTTTTACATTCGTATATTTATTTACAAATGAAGTCCTACCAAGACAAAACTGTCATTGAATTCCTTCTCAAACGGTGCCTTACATGACGGATGATACGCAGTATTATCTGCTGTTGTTTACCGGCTGTGTAGTTCCCGGATGTTTAGAGGACGTATTTACCCATACGAAGTGACGGTAATTTGTGAGAAGAGACAAAAGCACCATTTTTCTTGTGAGTGTATACTGAATTCACGACATGGAGCAGTTTCTTTCCCGTTATCTTTTCTCTTTTAAAGCGCGCTTAATTTTTTGAATCAGTCAACTAAATCTATTTAATTATTAGGCATAAAAAATCATTATTTGAATGGCACTGTATTTGGACCGGTGAATAATGTCTTTAGTTTTATGGGGAGGTAATGATTGAGTCGAACGAAATTAAAAAAGGAAGAGTAAACAGCAGTATTCTTACCTGAATGTTGTGAGGGAAGGTCACACAGCAGGGTATAAATTTTGGCAAGTCGGTACTGATGCATACCATACGAGAAGCGCAGCACCTGTGTTGTGGTGCGTGTCCCCTACACTGTTGTCCATCATTCTGGTGTTGCATTTCTCGTATGTTAATGTCACACAAGCAGGGTAAAAACCAAGTTCCGCTGACCACCTGCCGCATACATAATGAGCTGCTGTGCTAGCGTATGGCTGTAACGTTCCGTATGTTCATTCGTCTGATGGCGACAAGCCGTGGTGAATAATGAAGAATGCAACACTTGCATAATGAAATGTCAGTGTGAAAGGAGGTACGATATCTACTCGTAAGGCGAAGTTTAGGCGTTCAGCCTATTCAAACTGTCAAAGAGTGTGTAACACTGCTAAACCATGCATGATTGAAAATTGATATGTGCGCCGGCGTGATGGCGCAGTGATAAAAATTCCGAGACCACCCTGGAATCTACATTGCAAAAATGCAAAAGCCGGAGCGTTGCTGATGAACACAGTATATGACGTTTGCTCTCATTATCGTTATCGACAAAATGCACATTCATTATCATCGATCATCTCATCATTGTCTTTATCACTAACTGCCGCGTCATTGACATCACGACTATCGTCCTCACGGCAGATAATAATTATGACGAGCGTTTCATGATCCCAGGCGGCGCAGTGTAAAGCTCTCGGCCGGAGAAACGAGAGGCAGAGGTTCGATTCCCGGTGCAGATAGGATTCCTAATCTATTATTTAGTAATAAATGATTGATTATAATTTTATTTCATTACTACTAAATTACTGAGTTACTTCGATGCCGTCATCAATTAGATTTACCAGACTCCTACTACATTCGAAATCGCTCGCTAACCGGATGTGATGGCACATTAGCTATAGTGGGACGGAAGTGTGTGACAGAATCATGGCCAACAGTATGAGCCATTAACGGCTTTCGCTTTATACACTCCCCGATAACTATTTTCGAGCACTCGATTCGAACCCGACCAACCGCTGCAGAAGTTCAAAGGAGGCAAAAGGAGGTACCCGTTAGCTACGCGATGCCAGTCCGTCTGAAGGATCCATAAGAATAATATTTGGTTGTCAGGAAAGGGAAGGCAGGGTATGAAACGTTTCTGTGGGCACATGGAACGCGCTTTCGGTGCAGGGAGCAAAGTGACTATGAAAGTGGAAAGAGAACAAATGGCCGTGATTTAGCTCAGCTGGGCCAGAATATACGTAGAAAAGCGTGTGCCTGGCGCTGGGCTGCCTACTCCTCTCGAATTTCTTCTAATACCATCCAATCCAGTGTGAGCCAATCCAATCCAGTCTATTTTATTGCATTCCTAACCAATCCAGTACAATAAAATCCAGTACAATCAAGTACAGTTCGTTCCAGTCAAACACACTCCAACCAACCCAGTTCCAATTCGATCCAAACCTTTCTAATCCAAACCAGTGCATTCGAGTCCAATCCAATCCAGTCGAGTCTAATCTAGTTCAATCTGAGGGATGAAGGTTCGATTTCCAGAGCAGACGATTTCGTTTCTGTAGTAAAGACGAGACATCTTCAGGTTGCTTCTTCATTTCCAGATGGCGCGGCAGCGCGCGGCGTCCACCAGCTGCGGTGGTTGCTAGGCAACGGCTCTGTGACTTCCGCCGCCCGAAATTCCTCGTTCATGGCTAATGTAGCTCTCGCTACAAAGGAGCAACTAAGTGGAGGGCTACGAAGTAATTTCAACCAGGTGAGGATCTTAAACGAGCACTGATATCGCACAACGCTGGGTCGCCTCTACGTTCTACTCCACCGAGATGCAGCTGCCAGTGGTTGGGGTCGAAACCTGGAACTTGAGATGGTCGATATTGCTCCGTCCGGTAGGACGACGACGAAGCCGATGTGAGCGGACGCGCTTCGCTTCGGCTCCAATTTAGATAAGCTTCGGACCGGATACCATTGCCCCATTCCGCATATGTTGGTGCATTCTGCAAGATCTCCCTGAGCAGGATCTGTGGAGGCAAGTCTGTTGTCCGCGAGTGCCTTCTTTGGCCGCCCGTGGATTGTGAACTGCCAAGCGGACATCGCGGTGCTAACCCTAGCTCCGGGTTATGAGCCTTACGCCGCTTAGTCATGACCACGATGACCAAGAGTGTGATGAAGGAGAGCACGGAGGTCGGCGCCAGCCACGCTGTCGCGTCCGGCGTCATGCCATGATTCTTCGCAAGCAGCTATCGGAAGCCACTGACGAGGAAGGGAAGTCCACGCAGGTGAATAAGGGCCCATCCACTCACGGTCGCGGCGGTAGTGACGAGGCGGAAGGTGGCCGTTGCCAGACATCGTCCACCGTCGCCAGCGGAAGGCCGTCGGACAATTATGCGGAACACCTGGAAATAAAACTCGACGTAGGCGGAGAACAACATCAAATCAAGAAGGCTTCGGGTTTCGATGATTTCTTATCCCTGACGGGGGGTTCTTCACCGATGCCGAAGAGGCAAATACCAACCAGACAGAGGACTTAGACGACTGTCCATCGACGTCCTCGGACTCCGAAGGATCGGTTAGACCCAGGAGTGGACCTAATCAGACATCGGCTCAAAGTCTGGCGAATATTCAAGAGACGAACGAATTTCCTGCCGCGTCGCCGGTCAATATGAGCCCCGGACTAGGGGAGGCAGTGAACGAAGCCATGGAGACCTCACCATCGCAGCGGGACTGCGAGGCCGATATCTACCCACTGCAAGACGAAAATGCGGAGCGTTGGGCGCTTGTTTCTTCCAAACGGCGCCCAAAAAAGAAAGGCTCGAAGTTCGCTGTGCCGCATAGCGACGTCATTTTGCAGCCGGGCGAGCCCTGGAAAGAAACAAGAAACAAGATAGCGCCGAAAGCCGCAGCTGGCAGAGCAGTGGCGCACGCGAATAGTGTGACGCGTTCTATATCAAAACATCTGGCGGGAGCGCAGCGGCCAATAAGGCCACGTCCGCCGCCGCTGCCGAAGGATGATATCAAGATCATCTACCGCCCCAAGGGAGGTATAAAAATCAGCGAAATCCGTGTCGACCAGGCAACGCAAGCCCTCGTCGCGGCCAGCGGAGGAAAGATCAAGGAACAAGACTTCATCATGAGACTCCGGCCCGGTTCGAACATCATGATTGCGAGCACGCCCGACCTGGACATCGCCGACGTGCTCAGGAAGATCGAAAAGCTCACTATAAATGACCAAACCTATGAAACCAACACCTATCCAGCCCTACCGGATGACCTCAAGCGTGCCGTCATCCACGGCGTTATGCCGGGGCAATCACCGGCCCTACTGAAATCTAGGCTCCGGCTTCGATCCCAAGGAGTGGAGATTCGCGAAGCGAGAATGCTGGGCAGGTCAGAAACGGCGCTCATCACTTTCGACGGCCCGTATATCCCGCAGTGGGTCATTTACCGTTCTGGAGAATTCAAGACCTACCCATATCGTCCTACGAGGCAGATCTGCTACGTATGCGGAAAGCAAGGCCACCGTTCGGACGTCTGTCCAACGCCGAACACCAAGCTCTGTAGGACGTGCGGCACACACGACCCACCAGAAGGGCACCAGTGAAAGGCGAAATGCATGGTGTGCCAAGGCGACCACGTCACCAGAGAGTGCCGTCGACGCCTCAAAACTACTGACGAGCTCCGGGGCAGCACGACCGGCGTCCGGCAGTCCAGGCAACAACACTGGCAGCGGCAGCAGCAGCAGCAACAGCAACTGCAGCAGCTGCAGTGGGAGCCCCAGCAGCAATTGCAACAATTGCAGCAGCAGCAGCAGTAGCAGCGGAACCGGAACCTGAGTGAAGAGCGCCGAACCAGGTGGCTGAGCTCGGAGCGGGACCATGGCCGCTCCTCGAGCCAAGGCCGTAGCATAGTGCAAGATCGCAGCCAGAGCCGATCCAGGGAGGACTCTTTCCCGCCGCTAAACCGGTCAACGGCCAAGCTGGAGCAGCGACAGCAGCAGTCGCAGAAGCAACAACAGAAGAAGGGCGGCGTTAAGGTGAGCTGGGGACCGGGCCCTCCAAACTCACTGTTTACGCACTCGGATCAAAAGAATATTACGCGTAACTCGGAAGAGGTTAAAGCTCTAAGAGAGGAGAATGCATATCTCCGTAAAAAAGTCAATGACCTCATTAAAGAGATGCAGGCTCAAAGAACAGGGCAGGTACCGTGGCCCCCCATCCCGCCGGAAGAAGTGCAACGACCCCCGTCCGCCTTAGACGTGAGCCCCGAGGAATTAAGAGCTTTCATGCAGCACGTGGAGAATTGCACGGTTCGCATCAAAGAAGAGTTTCGCCAAACTCATGCAAGATTAGATGCTATGTATGTCAAAACCAACCTATTAGAACAGAAAGTAACGTTAATAGAGCAAAAAGTTTCGTGGAAGGACCACGTCAAAAGCCAAAGTACGCGACGAATAACAAACGAGGCCCGGGACAGGCTCATACAAGAGCGCCGTTTCGTCACTGAAGGCTCCAATCCGAACAACGCCCAAAGCCATGGCTAAACAAACACCACTAGAAATCTGGCAATGGAACTGCAGGGGGTAACGCCAAAAACAGGGACTCCTAATGCAGTTTCTACTCACGCAAGACTCCACACCCGATATAATAGCTTTACAGGAAACTAACACGACACCGACACTCAGGGGATATACGTGCTACGATACCGGACGCACGGCAACCCTGGTAAGCAAAAAGTTGGTAACCATAGCCCATGACCAGATTCCCAACACGAAAATTGAGCACTTAGGGACGGAAATTATTCCCAAAAAGAAGCACAAGGAAAAGAGTGTCTTTCTCGTAAACCTCTATAGCCCGCCTCGCCAGCGGGACGCGAATTTTCATAAACTCTTTCTAGGGGCCAGCAAACTTGCTAAAAGAAACACGCTGCTAATTGTAGGTGACTTTAACGCTCGCGGACAGCAGTGGGGATACCCCACAAATAATCAGAAAGGTATAGAGGTCGAGGATGCGGCGGAAGCGATCCAATGTACCCTCTTAACAGACGAAACTCAACCCACGCGCCTTGGCAATTCTGTCTGCTAGGATACGTGTCCGGACTTAACTTTTGCCAGGGGGGCGAAACATGCAACGTGGGAGAATCTGCTGGAGAATCTAGGCAGTGACCATTATATCTTGAAGATCACGATAACAGCCACCAACATCAAGCGCAAGCTCGGCACGGCCAAGATCACCAACTGGCCGGCCTATCGCAAGGCATGTACGGACCTGGAAGGGAGGATTACTTCCATGGATGATTGGTGTCAACAACTCAAAGACATCCAGAAGCAGTACACTCAGGAAGTGGATCGCACCGAGCAAACACCAGAGGTGGACCCTCGGCTCCTCAGGCTATGGGAGGCACGCCGAGGGCTCACCAAGCGCTGGAAGAAGCACTGCTTTAACAGGAAACTCAAGCTGAAGATTGCAGAAGTCACCAAGATAGCCGAGGAGTACGCAGCCCAAATGGCCAGGCAGAGCTGGCAGCAGTTCAGTAGCTCGCTGGACGGCACCCTCAGCACGGCCAAAACGTGGCGTATACTCAAGACCCTTCTCGACCCTATCCAAACCAGGGCCGAAAGCGGGAAAGCTATCCGCAGACTCATCCACACCGTCGAGGGTATGGAGAAGGAACTGTCAGATAAAGTAAAAGAGAAATGCTACGGCACGACCTTGCCTGCAGCATACCCGAAACCATACTTGGGAAGACCGAACACCCACCTGGACAGACCGATCACCAGGGAAGAAGTGTTCGCTGCCATAAAGGTATGCACGCGCAATACGGCGGCGGGTGCAGACAAGATCCATAATGCACTCATACGCAACCTCAGCGACGGGGCAGTCGACCAATTGACAACCTTCCTCAACGGGCACTGGGCCGCAGGAACGGTTCCTGAAGAGTGGAAGCATGCAGAGGTCGTAATGATCCCAAAACCGGGTAAGAAACTCCAGATCGAAAACCTCCGACCTATCTCACTCACCTCCTGCCTTGGCATGCTCTACGAGCGTGTCGTTACTCGGAGGCTCCAAAATTACTGGAGGATGAAGACCTGTACCCCCACAGCATGTTCGGCTTCCGAGCTCACCTCTCCACGCAGGACGTCCTCATACAACTCAAAGAGGAAGTCCTCACCAATGTCCCGAGCGCTGGCGAGAACGCGGTCATGGCCCTTGATATTAAAGGGGCCTTTGACAACGTTAGCCACGCGGCTGTAATGGAAGGACTCGACAACCTCCACTGTGGCGAGAAGATTCACAGCTACGTGAAGGCCTTTCTCTCCAACCGAACTGCTACGGTTGGGCTCGGAGACCTTCGCAGCGATAAATTCTCGACCCCCAATAAAGGCACACCTCAAGGGTCCGTCATCTCGCCACTACTTTTTAATGTGGCTATGATCGGACTCGCTAGACAACTTGAGAAGATCGAAGGCATACAGCATGCCATGTACGCTGACGACTTCACGGTTTGGGTTACCTCCGGATCGCTCGGCCAGAAAGAAGAACGGCTGCAAGCAGCGGCTACCTGCGTAGAAGAATATGTCCATGCACGAGGTCTCGCCTGCTCCACAGAAATATCCGAACTCTTGCGAGTTCACAAAGGGAAACACAAAGAAGGGACCCTCAATGTCTCCCTCGAAGGAAAGCTACTTCCCGAACGAGACAAGATACGAGTCTTAGGAATGTGGCTTCAGAACAATCAGCGATGCAGCCATACGCTCGGCCTTCTCAAGCAATCGACCACTCAGGTCGCCAGGATGATCACGCGTGTGTCGCAGAAGCGGAGCGGTATGCGAGAGGGGGATACCCTGCGCCTGGTTCAGAGCCTGGTACTCAGTCGCGTAGGCTACGCCCTCCCGTATTTCAACCTCAACAAAGGAGAAGTGGAAAGTGCAGATATCATCATCCGCAAAGCTTACAAGACAGCCCTGCACCTACCAATGAACACCTCTAACGCAAAACTGCTAGCTCTTGGCGTTCACAACACCTTCGAAGAGATCAAAGAAGCCCGACTGGTCACGCAGATAGCCAGGCTTCAGCAGACTCCTACGGGGCGCTCGCTTGTTAGGCGACTGGGGCTAGGTGCAACTGCGGAAATCGAGAACCGTACTGCGAGCATACCGGACGCAATTCGCCAGACGCTAAAGGTTAGCTCCCTTCCCCGGAACATGGACCCCAACTTGCATGTGGCCCGTAGAGCAGCCCGGGCGAAGTATGTACAACTAAATTCAGCTACAAGATCCACCACGGTATACACGGACGCGGCTCCGTATACAGGAAGCTCACATAATAGCGCCGTGGCGGTAGCTATTGATTCCAACCTAAAAGAACTAGCTAGCGCCTCAGTCAGGGAATGCACGGTAACCGAAGGGGAGGAGCTGGCCGTTGCTCTTGCGGTGGTAGCCGGGTATCGATGCAACACGTCCCTTACCATTCTTACAGATTCTAGAGAAGCGTGCCGTAACTACATGAACGGCCGCATAGGTCGAGCCGCCCTCAGGCTCCTCCAAGCACGACCCCATCAAAAGTCAAACACAACATCTACTGGGTGCCAGGACACACCGACATAGCGGGGAACGAACGCGCCGATCAGGTAGCTCGAGGGTACACGAGCCCAGCTTCCTCCCAATCGGACGATCTACCCGAGCGAGTCGGCCCTACGTACTCCGACATTCTTAACTACTATAAGGGGGTATGGATCCGCTATCCGCCGCCTCATCGGGATCTAAAACAACAAGAGGCCGTGTACTGGCGAAGACTGCAGACAGGAACATTCCCTAACCTGCATACCCTGAGCAAAATTTACCCGTCACAATATCGAGACACCTGCCCATGGTGTGGTAGCAAACCTTCGCTATACCACATCACGTGGCAATGTAAAAATAACGACAGCTTTCGTAAAGACCCGAGTGCGGAACAGTGGCAGAGCCGGCTCTCCAGCGGCGATTTGGATTGCCAACTAGGTTTAATCCAGCACGCCCAGCGAGCAGCGAAGCTCAGCGGAGCCCTGGAATAGGGGCACCGACCCTGTGAGAAGACGGAAGAGGGAACTCTTCCGCTACTAGCATAAGACCCTCCTAGAGAAACTAACGTATTTCCTATCCTATCCTATTGCTCCGCAGCTCTTCAGTACGTCACAGCTTTCTTACAGGAATAAAAAGGCGCAGTATATACGTCATAATTATTCGCGGACAACTGAACCATGGGAAGAAGGTGGGAGTGCAAAAGGAGAGAAAGAGGTACCGTAGTGAAGGGAAGCTTCGGGCCATCACCTGATAGGCGCTTACTCCTTATCGCACTTTAGTGGGCCAAAATACCCCCTATAATTTTTTTCGCTTGCAGAACGTTAAGCGGAGCTTTAGAATCCAATACAGCGGTCTGGTCTAGACCGTACGGCTCAAGCAGCAGCTGCTGTGACATCAGGAACATCTCAGTCACGCTGTTCTCTTTTTGGTACAGTGACCGGAGTGATGTGTCTGCCCGCTGGCTACGGAGTCCGAAGGGTCAATAGGAAGGCGACCAATGCCGAGGCGAGTTCTCGCCGGAACAGCACCAATACGACCAGATGCTCCGAGTTGGATACCGGGTGTGCCAGTGGCGCCAGGAACCTCACCTACAAGCCATTGTTCCCCGGTTGTCGATGCCCAGGCTTCCACGCCGCTTCCGAGCTGCGCGAGATGAGTCCCATCGCTCAGTGCACGGTCGCCGCTATGGTCGTGACCACAGCGGAAAACTTCTGTACGACGACTAACCCTAGTAGCACAATATGTTTCTGTAACATTGCAGCAACATTGTCAATGTTGTACTACGTTGCGATAACATTGGACTACATTTATCCAACATAATGCGAAAACTTTCAACATTTGATAACGTTGCTGCAATGTTAACAAGTAACATGCTGGCAATGTTGCTCTAATGTGGTCTTTCCACATTGCAGCAATATTGTCAAATGATGTATAAATGTTGAACCACATACGATGACATTGCTATAACATTTACTTGGCTAACTGTCATTCTTTCAGGCTATTTCTGCACCCCAAACAGAAAAGCCGGTATTAGGTCACTCCACTGACCTTGTCACTTCCCCGCATTACAATGTTTATTTATTTTTTAGTTTGAGTGCAACTTTGCATGTCATGTGCATGCGATGAACAGTACAAGCTAGTGTACTAGAAATATATATATATATATATATATATATTTATATGCAATATATTTAGACTGCTGAGATTGCATTATCTTTCAATTAAACATGCGGACTAGAATTATAACTGCTGAAGAAATTTAGTTCTGTTTTCACTAATGTCCCGCAGCCTAATGGTCATGAATATCGTCGCGAATCCAAATCAAGTCGAAATCGCGGCCGCGCCGAGAGCCATTCCTGCCAAACCGCGTGTAAGCGGCGATCGCGGCAAATTCTTCACGTGCATGGAGCATTTTCCTTCCTCCATGGCTCACGTGTGTTTCCCTTATTCTAGCATAGTTTTCTTGTGGTCGCCGTGTTCTTGCTGCTGTGTTGCATTTCGGCTTCATAAGAATTCAGCTGAAATGACGGAGGCCTGCACAGAGGATAACATCAGTGGTGAGTGATTTCTAACCTACGTTGTTGAGCTGTGACACGTGTTGCCTGGTACAAAGCCAGTAGTGCATATATGCATGTGTTACCCATGCCCTTCGTGATAGTTTGGTAAAGTGCTACATTCATTGTATCATGAAAATAGTGAAGTGTTCGCTAAGCGAAGTGTCGATCCGGCAACGACGCCGAAGAATAGCAGAGGCTGTTAACGACGAATAGAAAACTGTTCGGCAGATGTCAGTCCTGATAATGGTCGTGACAGCTGTCCATGTCTGTGTTCATAGAGCAGCGTAAAAATTTTGTAATTAGAGATGTGCCCACCAAGATGCTTAGCTTAGCAATTCGATTTTTTTTTTTTTCAGGGATGCAGCTTCACTTGTGACAACATCATGATTTGGAAGAGACCCTCATCGTGACCAGCTGGAGGCTACCAGGGCACAAGCATTTTTAGACATGTTAAATTGTTCAGTCAAATGCTGACAATACTTGTTTGTAGTTTTCCAGTGCAATGGCGCATGTCCAAAGAAGGCAGGATTAAACTAGTCGTAATAACTCTACTGTTCATAATACGTCTGCTTGTTTCTGAATACCGAACTAGGTTGTACTCCTACTTTGTATATTTGTGTCAAGTTTCTGCACAAAATAGTGCTACACTGTGCTATAGTGTTTGCGTAAATAGTTTACTGAAATGTTTTATATTTGTAAATGCAAGTTGAGGGGTGGTGGGCGCATTTTCATGCTATGCTATTGTGCCCAGTAACTGTTCAAAACATTATCTCTGGTTCTTGTTCCTGAGTAGCCTGTGTGTTATTTTGTAGCTTTGTTGCAAGTTACTTTATAAAGTAATTAAATAAAATAAATCTTGTCTGTGAAATGTAGGCCCATGTGGCACATTTTTCAATCTATGCCAATCTGCCTGTGTAAATGTTCAGTATGTTATATATCTGCTTCTTTTTTCTGAATAGGCAGTACTGCTGTTTTATATTTTGTTGCAAGTTTCTGCAATTAATAATTGACTAAAGTGTCATGTTTGTAAAACTCAAGTTGAGGGACATGCACATTTTAAAGCTATGCTGATGTGCTTAGTAACTGTTGACATTATTTGTGTTTCCTGTTCTTGAGTAGCCAAATCGGCTGTGTGCTATGTATGATTGTTGCAAGTTTCTGTATAAAACGATTGTCTTGAAGTAAATGTCTTACATTTGTGAAACTAGCTGCTGTATGTCAAGCTAATGAGTATACTGGAATCAAGCTTGCTGTTAGGCTAATTGAATAAATTCTTGACAAATAAAATAGCGCTAAAAAACAAATGATGGTTATTTGTAATGCACATGCATATATATAAATCATTCTAATTGCCAGAATAACCACTTTCAGTGCCATTTTCAGGTCACAGCAGCTTATAGCATCTAAATGAGCGCTGGTACAGAGCTGATGAATATTACATTTAAGGTCTCATTCAGAGCAGGCGGCTTGAAAAGTGGGGAAAAGCTGTGTTGTCCAGTGCAGCCTTTTAGGTATTCGTACTCCTCTGCACCGCAATACCGTGTGGCAACGAGTAATGTTCAGTTGCTCATTCTTGCGACATTAAGCTACTATAACCATTGTGGTACAACGATACCATTGCACATGGTTTAGCCTTTCACAACATAAATTTATTGAGCAGCAAGCATCGATAGCTAGTGGCCATCAATGCGGCGGAATATTTCAGTAGCTTGGAATGCTGCCTGAAAGTTTCTGAAACATTACAATAGCTTTGCAGCAATATTGCACTAACGTTGTCATGGGAATGTTGCATGTGTGCAAATAAAAAGTTGTACCAATATTAAGAAAATGTTGCAGCCATGTTGCATTAATATCGTCTTCAGAAGTGGCTTAAACATTGACTAAAGGTTGTTGTAACATTGGTGCAATGTTGCTTGAATGTTGTCTTATGTATGTTGCATCAACGTGGCAAAAAGAGGACACTAGCCACGTTAAGGCAATGTTGAAAGCAAACATTGCGGCCACATTGAGGCAACAAAGTGTGCTACTAGGGAAGCTGCTAGAACTGCGAACGCCGCCACAAGTGAGAGCCCCTGTCACAGTAACTTCTACATATAGGTGACTTACTGCTTAGTAAGATAGGCTACTTGTGGAGCTCATATGCATTTCCAGTCTGTGATCACAGATACCTAGCTTGGGTGGATATACAGAAGCTGTGGGAGCACGCTACACTGACTCGAATACATTTCCGTGGTTATATGTGGATTGGAATTATCCCGAGTTCCGTGCCTTGGTACTATTTTTTTCCCTCGAGGTCTGCTTGCTTGAAAACAACCACTTTGCGTCCCAAACTAATTCAGCTGCACGTTTGTGCCAAGATGTAATAAATTTCTTAGCGGTCACCTGGCCCAATTTGGTTCATGGAGTGCATAAAATGGATCATGGTAGAACAAACGCAGGCTGCAGAATTCGTGTTGTGTCTACGAAAAGCCGCCCTGAAAGTTATATTAGACTACTGGCGTTTTGTCCTTTCAGTATTATGACAGCAGCTGACGAGGGAAGACTAGAGGTACAAGGACTTCTACATGAACATATCTGAAAAACTTAACTGTTTGCAAACTATCTTTGTTCAAACCATCGCATATACCTATCTCATGCGCGCCGCGAGCTATACGACCGAGTGCAGCTAGGCCAGACACTTGACGCCAGAAAACCTTTTGCTATTGTTATCTGGCACAACAGCGGCATATATCTGTCGCACTTACGAATATAGATATACTCTGTCGCACTCCAAAGCCAAGCTAGAACCATAATATAGCAAGTAAAGGCTACCACATGATAGGCATCGCCCTGAAAGTCCAAATGTGCCCGCTCCTGCTCATTTTGGAATCATGAGTTTCAGGAGGAACGGGATAGCACCTTCACGACACAGCTGAAAAGCAGACCACGAGGCATGACATTGCCGGAACTATACTTCAAGGGCAGGCCTGTCCTTGACGCACTGTGAGCGAGGCATCAAACCAGATCAAGTGTAAAGCTTCCCGTGTAAGCAGGTTATTGCGCCCTAAATCGATGCAAGCTGCCGATAACTATTTAAACAAGCCATGTAGAGGAGCCCGAGAACAAGTTCACATAGGATTTAAAGCCATCTATTGATAGTTTGCACCTTTACTGTGGTAATATCTGCGAGCACAAAATTCGTCATTAGGTCCGTAGTAAATTGACGCTCTCTTCGCGGAGACTGCGCATATCAGCATTGCTTTTGCATAGGTGTGTCCGCCTCGATGTTTGGAAAATTCGGATTCTCGTCATACTCAAATGAAACATCAATTAAATCCGAAAATGAGGTGTGTATGTTACTCTGATTGTCTCATGTGCGGCACAGAAATGAAGTGTGTGATGCCTGAAGTTTTTTTTTACCGGTAAGGTAATAATTTATTGAGCCATAAACGTTACGACACCACATCTAAATATGACATATAATCAGGCTTTCGAGGAGAAATAATTGTATTGATGTTGTTTGGCAGCAATGCTATGGAGAGGAAACCCAGGGAGAGGTGCTGTTTGAGACCGGAATAAAGCGGCTGTACGTGCCTATTCAATGCAGTGCTCTTTGGTAAGCTGCGAGTATCACAGAGAAACAGGCAGCCTAGGGTTTATTCGGTAAATGCAGCGCCTCAGAAAAACGGCATAATATATGGAGCTCACACACTGAGATAAAGCAAAGGTCGCTCTCGTTGTGTCTGCTAGCATTGTTGGCTTTTTTACGGTTATTTCGATGCCACGGCATGTCAAGCCTAGAGCAGCTACATGGAATTCAACCATGACGGTTCCGATTCGTCTTAGGCAAAAACATGAGCCGGAATCCACAATTTGATCGACCTCTTGGCATTTTTATTCAGCAGCTGCCAATGTTCAAGAGCTGTACATAATGCTTTGCTATGCACAGAAAAGAAGTTCCCAAAAAGCGAAGCGTTGCGGTGACAAGTCCCGCATTGTGAAGGTGCAGTCGCGGAGGAAACAAAGGAGTGGTTTATTTGCTCAAATGCGTCCCAATTCAACTAACTGCAGGAAGAAAAAAGAAGTGCGAAACCTCTTGGACACCGCTTGCAAGATTAGAATTTCAGCCAGGAATCTTCGATTTTATTAGTACTACTATGCGATGCGATAAAGTTCTTGTGCTTGTTCTATTCCTCCTCAGTAAGAGTATACCGCATAAGCTGTTGTGTGCTAGAAGGATGCGAATCACTGCTCTCCGTGAACCCCAAACCCTACATGTGGAAAGAGTTCGTATCGTCCCTTTGTCCTTATACGCGCAGGAAGAAAACGTGGCTGCTCGCTATGTGGGCTGGTACATAAATCCGCACATCGAGCGTTCGACTGGCAGTCGTAATCTTCTGCCCCATCGCCCTCTTTATGCACTGGGTGCCAGCTGTGTGGATTCGCCTTGCGTACCGTGGCGTGTGTAGCTGCACCAAGCTGCCGATGCTCTCCTGGCCGTCACCGATTCCTGAAGGCTGAACATCCTGCGGCACTTTGGACTGCCTCCTGCAGACCCCGAGGCTCTCTAAGGAGCTACATCTCGTCGTGGCCACTTGTTATACAGGCATGAAGTGTATGGCGGGGCGAGCGGACGCTGCTGAGAACCAGTGGCGATGGTGTTAAAGTTCGCTACCTCCTTGCGTCGCGAGATCTAGGATCGCCGTATATAAGCTTATCCTTGGCGATCTAAGCTCGCCCGCACGTAATCACCTTTGTTTTCGATGTCCTACGTTTGACGCAGTTGAAATCGCTGCTTCAATAAATTAGTTACATTAGTGTATCATGCGTTATCACTGCGGGTGTAGCAGCCATATCACATGACACGGCTGCTACACCTGGTTCAGATATAAACGCAAGCGAAGGATGCAAAATGTAGAAATAAATAAGGAGCGTGAGCGACACTTTCTTATTCGTCGCCGAAGCAGTCTGCCCCAATATCAGCTACGATGCCCTATATTGACTAAGGTAGAACGAACAAAAATGGTAACACAATGAAGGAGCGCTGAACAAGTCATTACCCGTCTGTTAAGAAATCAGGTAGAATTTAATTTGCGGTGTGTAAAATGCATGTTTTAGATTACCTGTAAGATAGTCATAGTACGAAATCCAGAAATAGCACTTAAGTCCCGCCGCGGTGGCGCAGTGGTAAGACGCCCGACTACTGTGCCGGTGTACCCGGGTTCGATGCCGATCGGCGGCAGCTGCGTTTTGATGGAGGAGAAACGAAAGGGCGTCCATGTACTGTGCGATGTCATTGCACGTTAAAATCCCCAGGTCGTCAAAATTACTCCTGAGCCCTCCACTACGGCATACTACTATTTCCGATTACACTACTCCGACCTTCTTCCCTTCTCTTACGGCACGATTAAGGGGTCCACAGAAGAAGTGTGTCAGATACTGCTCCATTCCTTTTCTGTGGACCAATTACAATTAAGCAAGTAGAAAAGTGCATGAATGTCTACGTAAATACTAAATCGGAGCCGCAGACTGGCACAACTATCGCAGCCGAGTCATACTTTGAAGTTGAAGGAGTGTTCAAAGTGTCCGCGGGGAAATATATTTGCACATATGTTGAATGTGCCAATGTAGCCTATGTGCGGCCTAAAGAGAAGCCTATGGAATAGATCTCCGGTTGATATCTTGAGCAGAGGTTGATAACTTATTGAGCAACAATACTGAAATCCCTAGAACATTTGAAAGGCGTCAGGTTTGATGCCCTTCAGGATGTGCTTTATCTTCTGCGGCTCGGACATTTGAGTGTTTACGGGAGTGCACAGGTGGAGTACATCTTCAATATAACTTGTAAGTTTCTCGCCGAGCCTCTGTTTTCTATCCTGCAGACGTTGTTGGGCGCGGAGCTTTCGTACTGCTGGACGACCAAAGACGCTTGTAAGACTTGCCTTGAATGAGTCCCAAGTCGGGATATCGGCTTTGTGGTTACGATACAACAAGTTGACAACGCCGGTCAAATAAAAATTGACGTTTGGTAACTTCGTGGCGTGGTCCTACTTATTGTGCGAACTCACTCGCTCGTACGAAGCAAGCCAGTCATCACAGTCAGTGTCGTCCCGCTGAACAGCGCAGGGTCTCGGTGGCGTAAGGAGCCAGAGCAGACAATCGGCGGGGTCATCGAGTTGGTTGGGGTGTGTTCGTCGTTAGCCATACGAGTTACTGGGAGCGTGCGGGTGCGAAGCTCCAGCGTGAAACAAGGATATCAGGCCGCACCTTCACCAAATGTAGAAGGACGTTCAGGACGGCGTCGATGTCGACGGGGAAGCGGGACGATCAAGATGAACACGATCTGCGCGATGGCAATTCCACAACTGCTTCTTTCTCATCATAGTCCAGCGAAGGGGTTCATCTTATTCTTCACAGCATATTGTACAGTATTGTTAGATATATCGAGGATATAGCAAAATCAATGTAAACCTATCTTAGGCTTGCAAGGGATGGAGGTTATATTCCCGGTGCAGACAAGATTTATATGTTTATGCAACTGGTCACGAGGGACAACGGCGACGCCATGAAAGACTAGAAAGGGCGCAAAGGTCTGCGCTGTAAAATAAAACAGCGGTCGCCCGAGACGTGCTGCGCGTGGAATTGTGAACCTGTTGTGGGTCAGCGCGCGCTGCACCTACTTTGCTTGCAGCATCATGGAGTGGTGGAGAAGGCTGGGCCCAAAAGCGGTTCAGCGGTACCGCAGCATAGCCACAAGTGGGGAGGCCAATCACTGAGATTAAGAAATTATACTACTACATAATAAAAAGTATCAATCAATATAAAAAGAATACACATTTTGATACCTTCACTTGTGAATGTTGTAAGGTATGTTATACATTCCTGAAGAAAATAAATCTTGCAATACTCTTATCGCGCCCCCTTGATGTTGCATCGGTCTTGACGAGACTTATCAGGCCTTGTTAGGCTCTTGCGAAGTAGGCAAACAGAGGTAACCAAGACAACGGAGATAACGAAGCTGACGAAGCACCAAAACGGTTTCATTTATCGCTGTCTGTTGCTCGTCTGCGGCCCTGCGGGCCTTGGTGCGCCCGAGAAAGCATACAAATTTAGTTCGCAAGTCTGAAAATGTCCCTTTTGCGAAGATTTTGATGTCCTTGCTAGTCGCTGCACTGTCGCCATTTGGCGAGATTTAATATCCCCCCGCAGCCGTGTTTATTTGGTTTTGTCCCCTTCGTCGTGCAGGGGAGCGCGAAGTATTTTTGCAGCATTGTATTGCGCTTAGCATTTTATCGCAAGATGGGTTCGCACAAAGTGAGGGAGCCATGCTCTGTGGCCCATTGCAGTATTGTATTGCGCTTAGCATTTTATCACAAGATGGGTTTGCACAAAGTGAGGGAGCCATGCTCTTTGGCCCATTGCGACAGCGTGGACTCAACCGTCGGTGTCTTATTACAGCGCCTCTCGGCTGACTTTCACCGGTGAGCAGATACGAAGGTTGCACACACTCAATGTATGCTATAATGCTCCTGTGTTAAGCCCGCTTGTTGATGCTAAAGCTGTATGGACTGGTGCAACCTTGAAATTGCCTTAAAAACTGCTTTATACTTTCTATTGAAGAAATTAAATGCGAAGAGTAATCCCAGTGCTCTATGCTCCACGTGTGTTTTGACGCACCTACATTCATGGCATTTGTATTTCAATTGCAGCTGTCATAGCTCTGTTTTTTATACATGCATGTTTCTTATCTGGTGATGCTGTGTAGCAGGCACTTCAAGCTTTTTCCATGCCTCGGCTGGGATCATTGAGAGGATTAGCCCGCTTAAAGGCCCCGCCGGGGTGGCGCAGTGGTTACGGCGCTCGACTACTGTTCCCAAGGATGCGGGATCGAATCCCGGCCTCGGCGGCCGCTTTTCGGTGGAGGCGAAAATCAAGGCGCCCGTGTATTGTGCGATGTCAGTGCACGTTAAAGAACCCCAGGTGGTCGAAATTTCCGGAGTCCTCCACTACGGCGTCTCTCATAGATTGAGTCGCTTTGGGACGTTAAACCCCACAAACCAAACCAAACCTAGCCCGCCTAAAGAGCGCTACTGTTTCTGCTGGCGCGACATGCATTTTTTATTTCTGTGCTTTATTGCTGTATTTGCTTGGTTGCTGCAATAAACCATGAACATAAAACCACAGTTGTTCACTTGGTACACCTGCTGCGAGCTGGGCACAACTCGGTAGCACCAGTGTTTTTGGACTACACCTTACTGTGCTGAAAGACAAAGTACATATCCAATGTATTTGCATGACTTGCAGCAGTATTTGCATTATGAATTTGCATGCTTGATATATGTTTGTAAGTATTGCTGCCTTTCTATGCTGCCACCTTTGCCTACAACGTTCATTGTGGGCGTAAGCAACAAAACAAGGGCGTAAGCAACAAAACAAGGGCGTAAGCAACAGAAACATGGTAGAAGAACAAATGGTAGCGTGAGGCACAACAAACACGTGACGTTGCTTGTGACGTCACAGTAACGTACTTTTGGCGGGGAATTTGATTGTCTTTTTACTTATGAACGAAAAACAAGGCCAACAACGACGGAGGCAGAACGATGCTCGGATAAGGCAGAAAAATGGACACCGTAACTGTTCAGCCAACTTTACTTGACATGGATTTCTACTGTCAAGTTTTACGTTAACTGAAATGTTACGGCATCTTTAACCACCTTATCATAGCATCATTCTGCCTCCGTCGTCGTTAGCCTAGTCTTTCGTCGCGCGTCATGTAAACGCATTCTGGGGCTTATTTCTTGGGGCACGTTTGTGAACAAGGGCCTTCAAGTGAATTCGGCAAGCACATGGATAGAACCACATGGCTTGAGGCATTTCACTAAGGGCATAAATGAGTGAAGCTGTGCTGCATAGAAAGCCAGGCTTTATTAATTCACGATTACTTACATAGACGCTTCACGACAATGAAATCTTTAAGTGTAGGAGAGCGACCACCGCTCATTTGTCACGGTCTTCATGAAATCCTCGTGATAACAAAATGACCTGAGCATAGGTCTCCAAACGAGACGCGGTGAGATTATAAAAGGGTGAAAGATCTTGCTAACAAACGAAGTACATATCAGCGTCAAAGAACAACAAAAACAAACGAATGGAATAACGCTAGCGCTAGAACGCCAACCTGTAAGAGCTTAGGTAAGCAATTCAAATTGGGATTGCTAGTATTTAGAAGTTAATGCGTCTGAGAAGTGAAAATATCTACGATATAGCTTCGCTCCAATAAATCTCGCCCTGTTCATGATTCCCATATTTTACTCGCTCTTCATTTGTCACTGAGAGGAGTCAATGTGAGGCTACAAATTTACAACTTAAGCATTTAACATGTTCATGAGAAAGATCCCATTGACAATAGGAAAATCACTGTAATAACAGCTAAAGCACGTTCAGCGAACGTTGGTGCGGTAATACGACGCAGTAAGCAAAACACGCAGCAAAGGGAGCGGAACGGAAGGCTCTGAGCAATGCGACACGCGTCTTGGGGGCAATAAAATCTCACTTTCATCGTTCAGTTAAAACATGCAGCGATACGCCGCTCATGCAGACGTGTATCCGTAAAACAAGCCACCACTTTTGCGACGTGCCTGGGAGGCCGAGCCGAGCCGCCGAGCTGTGACGCAGCATTGTCCCATCGTCCGGAAATGCGCACATGCAGCGGCAATCAGTTTCTCATCGAGCACAGACAGTCTTCGCCTTGCTGTAAAGCTCTACCACAACCAGCAGAATGAAATACTGTTTGTTACAGACAACCCACTCTGTACGCAGCACGCAACGATGAACGTTGAACCGGGGCCGACGACGCACCCATTCCGCGGATGAAAAAAAGCTTTGGTCTGAGCCATATCTGAGCTTTGGGCAACTACGCAGCGGATAATAAGTGGCCGAGAGAGGCCGTTAGAAACAAGTTAAAATATTATTAAAAATGTGACACGTTTTTTTCTTACGCAAGAAACAAAAACTGCATTCATTCCTGAGCGCGAATATTATGTTTGCTTTCTAGTTCTTTGGAATTCTGGCAGATCTTATTTTCTGTGTGCTAGTAATTTGCCTCACAGTTCGCAGGAGCCCTCATCATCGAGTTGATGCCGCTGGCAGTAGGCAGCTGCACGCGTTTTCTTCCAACTTGCGCGACCAGTTGTACATTGACCTTGACAGAAACCCGAGTTCTTTTAGCTGGCAAAGGTTGGAACGCGCTGAAAGGCAACAACCTTCAAAATATGCAGGCTCCCCAATGCAAGGCGGCGGTCTTCTTTAAAAACTTGTTTATAATTCACGCCAAAGTGCACTTATGCGTGACATCATTCGCCGTCATGGCCTCCCAATTCTCATTGGTCGCTGGAGCCCATGAGCCGCCATGTTTTGTACGTATGGGTGTCTATGGAGCCTTCGCTACCACAGTACATAAAGCTTGGCATTATCAATGATGGGGCTGAGACAGGTAGGTCAGCGCTGCTTGCGGCGGGGGCTACCCTGCCAGAGAATTTGTATCTGTTGTAGGCCGTCATTGCACCCGCCACCGTTTCGGTGGTGGGCGACGGCTGTTGTTGCGGCTCGCGTCTTTCCCTCCTCATTTTCTTCTCTATTTTCTTTTCTGTCTGCACGATAGAAAGGGAAAGGCGCGGTAACGGTCTCACTTGTTTTCGGTGGACACCTCAACCTATAAATCTATCAATCGATCAATCAGGTAGCGGAGGTGGCTCAGCTACACAGGCTGTAGGAGGCACATGCAATATCTTTTTCACCTTCCTAGATATAATATGCTCAGGCTTGCAAAAGGAAAGAAAAATAGAGAGCCTCTGCCCGTTTCTTCTTCCTACAGCCACAACATATTCCCAGGCTCTTGACTGGAGTTATTCATTTCGGGTCCCAGACTATACGCCAATTTTCGCTGCTGAATTTCTGGCCATTGAGTTGGCCTTAACTAAAATCCCTAGTAATATCTCTAAAGTTATTTTTCTTTCTGACAGCCTATCTGTGCTGTCATCGCTCGAAAATTCGAAGGACACTCTGCTTTGCCGTTCACTTTATTTTTTCCTTCCTCCTCACATTTCAGATTTCCGTTTTCAATGGGTCCCAGGCCACTGCGGTACTACATATAATGAAAGGTCAGACTTTTTAGCAAAATCCGCTCTTGATGGAACTCTTGTTCCATTCATACCTTATACCGTTTACTTAACTTTAGCACGATTTCAAAATTTCCAACGTCTCCATCACCTCAGTAACGAGCCTCTCCTTTCTGCACCAGATTACCAACACCTCAGATGGCCTTGGCGTGGCCGCATGTGTGTTTCAAGGCTATGTGAAGTGTCTATGACTCTCTCGCGCTGCAGATTACCGAAACTAAATCTGTATTTCTGTCGTTCGGGGCTATCCGCTACTAACCTCTGTGAGTATTGCAAAGAAATTGAATCCATAGATCAATTTTTTCTCATCTGCCGGAGGTTTGCATCTTTCCGCAAAATTTACTTAGCAACTCCCCTTTCGAGATTAGGCCTTCCACAAACCAATCCAGTTTTCCTCTCTTTTGGAGCAACCGTCAAGGGATATGCCTTAAAACCAGTTTGCGATTTTATTCATGATTACATAATTTCAACAGGTACATTCCTACACTAGGTACGATTTCATTACCTTTTCTTTTCCTTTTTATTTTTTCCAAATTCTAGTTAAAGATCCATATTTATCTAAATACTCCAGTCCTTGAACGTAAATATTTACAATCTACAAAGCACTATGGCCAATCCGCCGCCGTGGATATGTGCCATTTTGTCTCAGGTCATCATCATCAACATCAAAAACAACACAGGCAGCGGGTGGACGTTTCCTGAGAGGACACACCGAGGAGATGCAGCGTCCCATTGTATGGGCAGGTATGCTGATCTCATGCACGCTCTTCTTTCTCTGATACAGGGACTGGAGTGATAACTGGCCTTGGCGATTGTGCAATTAGGAACGCCAGTGCAACGCCAGTGCAACGCCAGTGCAATACACTGCTGACGCGAGCACTCCCAGGAGAAGCATGGGAACCAATTCTTCTAAATCGGTGCCCGGGCGTGCCATCGGCGCTAGGCTCTTAATAGACATGCAGCTGCGCCCCATTCATGGGCGCCCTGGCTTCCACGAGATGACCGAGCGGCTTGAGATTTATGCAGCTTGTTGGGCGCTGGCCTCAAGGGTGATGACCACGGCGCTTGCTCAGTTTAAGATGATCAAGGTGCTGCAACTGGCGACGGGATCAGAGGTAAGATACTGACTACTTGGACGCGACATCGAGGCAGCCGACTAGCTGATAATCTTCTTCTGTAGCTCAGATATAATTCGCGCTCGAGAAGCGCCATCCTCTACGACTACAGTGAACTGTAGTCAAGCTCAAGTGTCGAATTATCTCCGCCGATGTCTGCGGTCAGATAGCGGGGCAGGATGAACAGGAAATGGGGCCTGGCCGGGTTAAGGGCTACAGGACTGCGACCTCTATACAGGCTATTGTATTGCCAGAATATAAAAAAAAATAAGGGATTTCTTAGATGTTTCTTAAGTGCAGATTGGCGAACTCCTACCTCCTCTCTTATCATTTGCCTCTCATGATTTCTCTCTTATTGGCGTTCGTTGCAGTGCTACATATAATTATACTTGATTAACTAAAAAGAAGACGCAGTATCTGTCACTTTCTCCAGCAAGTGTGAGTTCGGACGGCTCATTGTCGCTCCTGTCGCGTTCCTTAGCGCGCCTTCATTTGTGGCATTTCCGCCGGGCTGGTGCAGTGGTTACGGCGCTCGACAACTATGCCCAAGGACGCGGGATCAAATCGCGGCATCGGCGGCCGCTTTTCGCTGGAGGCACTACTGGTACTCCCCTGATGGGGCTGGTACAGGTAGGTCACCGCCGCTTGCGGCGGGGGCAGCCTGCCTGAGAATTTTTTTCTGTTGTAGGCCGTCATTGCACCTGCCACCGTTTCGGTTTTGGACCACGACTGTTGTTGCGGCACGCGTCTTTCTATCCCTCTTCCTTTTCTTTCTTCTCTATTTTCTTTTTTGTCTGCATGAGGCAGTGGAGGTGGCTCAGCTACAGAGCCAGTAGCAGGCCCGTGCATTTTCATTTCCTTCTTACAGCCACAAAAACAACAACAACAAAGGCAAGGCGCCCGTGTGCTGTGTGATTTCAGTGCACGTTAAAGAACCCTAGGTGGTCGAAATTTCCGGAGTCCTCCACTACGTCGTCTCTCATAGCCTGTGGCGCTTTGGGACGTTAAACGCCACAAACCAACCAAGCAGATGGCAAGAACGCTAGACAAGAACAATCTCGTGGAATCTAGCGGAATATGACAGATCTCGCGTACAGTTCTCGTGCCCAACTCTGGCGCTTGGGATTTCATTCTATGAGCCTAGAAAGGCTTTCGCTTTAAAATGTCGAGCACACAACAGAATATACATATGGTGCTGGGACAGCTACAGTACCTATGTCTCCTCCGCTTACGGCGGAGATTAGCCTGCCGCCGAATCTTTATCTGTTGTAGGTCGTCATTGCAATCGCCAAAGCTTCAGTGGTGGACGACGGCGGTTGCACCCCCCCCGTCCCCCCATGCGCATCTTTCTCTCCCTTTTCTTTGTTTTTCTCCATTTCCGTTCTGTATGCATGAGACAGCGGTGGTGGCTCGGCTACAGAGCTAGTAGCAGGCCAAGGCATTTTCGTTTCCTGCTTACTGTCGCAACAACAAGACTCTACTGCTGAGAGACGCAAAAGCCTGCTGCAAACCGTCCTACATGGTGCGCTCCTTGTTGAACACAACCAGCGTACCGTTGAGCGGATCAAGGTTCACCGGCGTTCTGTAATTGATTTACAGGAAATGGAAGGCGCGGAAACTTTCATTCGCGGAATCTCCCTGGGCCAGAATTTCTACCGAACATAGAAACTTTGGGCATAGTACCAAGAGTGCTGCGAAATTTCGCGGTCGTTATTACTTTATTTTTTTTTAATTTAGATTCTTTATTATTGTCATCTTTGCCTGCATTGGTTTTTTATGTGAGAATTTATTTTGGTCGATGTATGCATTTAGAGGCTGAGCACTCTTAGCTGCTGGATACCTGCACTTATTCGACACTTATCTTGCACTTCGCACCTTATCAATCATTGCTTAAGCTTTACTTTCCTCTCCTGTAACAAAACCCCCAGCTGAGGCAGACAGCATTCTTAATCTCCTTCTCCAAATAACCGCTGTTTGTGAGTGAAGTATCAGCGCAGAGGTTCGATGCGCAGATCACGCACCCTGCTCTAGTGCACATATTTTCGCTCCGTGAGCTGAATGTATATGTAGCTCTTTTAATATATTTAGCTTGAGGGTGGCACACTGCTATGATTGAAACTCATTACATTCGTAGACACGTTAATCATAAGCTGCCTTCTTAGCCGTTGCTAATAGTAGGATCTAAATCTGGGTGGAAGCAGTTTGACGCATGCTCCGTTCTTTGTACTCTGCTAAACTAGAGGTGTAGTAGGTTTAAGTCAGCAATCTTCCATAAAAATGAGTCTGGAGTGCCTAGGTAAATTAAAGAGTGCCAACGCCTTAATGAAGCATAAAGGCTTTGTCGCTTTGTCCCTTTGTCCGTGCATGCTTTGCAGCTAGGCTATCTGTTATTATATCAGTTCAGTTCAGTCGTGTCCGACTCTTCATGGACCCTATGGACCATATCACGCCACGCTTTCCTGTCTCTCGATATCTTCCTAACCTTACATTATAATATTATATTATTATATTCCACAGGCTAAAACCATAATGCGCGCAGCATCTATGCATTTTCTCTGAAAGCTAAGGTGCACCACGGCAGCCTTAAGTATTTTGCAGTGGTAGTTACGACGGCAGGTGATGAAGAGGCACCCAAGGCACAAGGATTCTCACTTCACAAGTAAAGCAAGCGTGCCTGGAGAATGGAAATCTATGGAAATTGTGTAATTTGTTACATTTCGCGTTCTCTGTGTTTCTTACGGGCTGCGCCAAATTAATAACACATGCAGCTGCAGAATACAACTTGCTCGAAACCCGTCTTTCGGTCGTTTGGACGCAGCATTATCCTATATCTGTCGCTGTTAAGAATTGCAATGAAGAAATCAACCAGGAGAAATGTATAATCAGATTTACCTGATATATCTTTATTGCTTCTTCAGAAAGACAGCTTAATAGTTTCAAGGCAAAATTTTGGCGTTGTGTTAAAGTGTCATTCGAAATTTACTAGGGAGCAGTAAGTTGTAAATGTGGATTGCGTCATACAAAACGAAGAAGTCTGCATCTCCCACTCTTGGTTTGACATGTAAGCGATGTCATGCGAGAAGGCACGAATATGACAATAGAAAAAGGGGAAAAGGTGAAATATGAGAGGGAGCTAGAAAAAATTTCGTCAAACTGGACCACTTTAACGTGCGCTCATATTGTGCGACACATGGACGCCATTGACTCTGCGTTCACTGAAACACGGTTGCCATTTTTCAGGTAGCCGAGTTGCTTGACCTCTAAAGCCATCGTGAGGAGGCAGCAGGTATCGTTTTAACGCGACAGCATTAAAGGCACCATTCACCAAAATCCGGTGTCGATTGTCGCCCGTTGACATTAAGAGAAAACAATTGGCTGTGGTTTAGCTTCGATTGAACCTAGTGTGCAGCGGTAGCTGTTATTGTTATGGCTGTAGGAAGAAAAAAAAAATTACCGACGATTACGATTAGGTCGTGGGTTTGGTTCCCACCATCGGCACGTTGTTTTTTCTTCTACTTTGTGTTTAATTATCTTTCCCTTAACAGATTAC